>JAHBBA010000145.1:0-15553 GCA_018806925.1 Skeletonema costatum | reverse complement strand
CCCCCCTCCCCCCCTCTACCCTTCCCTCCCCCCTCACTTCCTCCCTTCTCCCCCCCCGGCCGCCCGCCCGCCATTCCCCAGATATCCGAATGCAAGACTAAGCAACGAGCAGCTTGATACTGAAGAATTCAGGCAAGGTAGCACACACAAGCACTATCATAAGGTCACACCGAGCTACTGATAGACAACATGGCATCGTCAATTGGGCAGCGGTACCTCTCTTCAATGTCAATGGGGAAACAAGGCCAATAGTAAGCAGCAACACTTCCAAAGAATCATATCTGGATTTCACTCAACAGAATGCCTATGCTGAGGGTATCTGCATCCCACCTACTCTCAATGACACCTTGCACATATTCTCATCTGGAAGAGGCAATCGAATGCTTATCTCCTAAAGCACAAAATCGCGATATCAAACTAATGCTCTCTGGAGACAGTTAACATGAAAACAACTTTACATCGGACTGGTTGACATTCTATTATCAAAGCACATTAATAATGGTAAAGAGATATTCGGTTCAACACAGCGAAATGAGGTCACGACGATTGCACAACACGAAATGGAGAAAACGTCGTAGTGAGGAAAAGAACTCAACATTTCCCTTTGTGCAATATGGACCACAATGTTATGGGTTGGTGCCTCTGAGCGAAGGATTGCTTAAAGGTTATCAAAGAACTTGGTACGGATAATTCAACTGATTACGTATTTATCATTTCCTCCGGAGTTCATATTTATCGTCGACAGAACCAAGTCAATGCAACAATACAGGAAATCAATAATTTCCTTGATACAACAAATCGGACAATCTTTGTTTCCCACCGTATTATTACCCTGATATACAATTCACAGCTGAACTTGTACGAGACCAAGCGAAGTGTATAGAGGCTTGCTTCCAAATGTAGCCCCAGAAAATGCGGATCATCCGTTCTTGGATGTGTATGAGTTGACACGGTCTTGTATGTGGAAGAACTGTTCCTATGATAAAGCTCATCGTTCTCGTTTTGTAAATAGATGGAAGGCACAATTGCTATTGAATACATTGTGTGAATGTGCAGTGAAGCTCAGAGAAGATGACTTCTGTAATCAAGCCAGAGAGCAAAAACAAATAATAGCTGTACTAATATTCTTCTACTTCCCCTCATGTAGTATATTATTTCCCAAAGTTTTCACATTGGCTTCTCTGACATATCATCGCCCAACCCTAACCCTAACTTGGCAATTGATTCATTCATCTTCTGCCTCTGCCTTTTCTTGGCAGAGGCTGTGATAGCACTTGGTCTCTGGTCAACAGCATACTCGACATTCGTCTTCGCTTCGAAGAAGCAGTCTGCCTCAAATGTAGAGGAGTTGCATTGCTTCCTGACGATGATGAGTGTCGAACGGGAGAGAGCCCAAGTCCAAGCCCAGGCCGGATAGGTGAACGAACTATTGAGTGATCACGTGGCGGACGCTTCTTTGCGCCGAAGAAGGAGTCTTTGGATTCTCATAGTTCTCTCCTTCTCAAGTTTTTGATGTTTGCTTGGTATCGGCATCAAGCTCAAAATTTACCTTCTTGCGAATAGACCCAAATGTCTCTTGCTGATTCTCTTCGTGCCGACTCGAAGCGCCATCAGATGATGGACTTGATAGTGCAGCGTTCGACTGGTACGATGCACGGATCCTATCCAATATATCCGCCTTCTTGCCTGTCGCCGTGACACCTAAATGCTTACACACTTTTTTCAGACTTTGCACTCTCATGCTTTGTAAATCATCATTGATAAACTGTTCGTCAATGATGAATTCTTCGCCAAAAAGGGGCGTTGGCGGTGCCGCTGCTGCTTTCTTTGTCCCTCCACGACGCTTTGACTTGGCAGGAGTCGGTTCGTAATCACTGTCTTCTTCGCCAATATCTTCCTGGAATGATTCATCAGTTATCATTTCCTCCTCTTCGGACTCATACGACGAAGATTTCATGGCAGTCTTTTTCTTTGCTTTTGGTTTCTTGGACGCAAAGGCGATGCCTTCAATCATTTTCTGCATTCCCTCCTGAGACTCTTTCATTTGATGTAAATCAGTTTTCAATACATTCCCGGCAGTAGAGCAGCTCTGCACGTAGGATCCAAGCCACATCATCCACTTGGCTCTTGAAATCAGGCCCCATCTTTAATGAAATACTTGAAGGTAACAGCACCCTGAGTAGTCTCAAGATGACTAAGCATGACCTCCGCATGCTGCATCTTCAATTTCATGACCTCCTTGTCATACAACTGCTTCTCCTTTGCAATTGCTGCATCCACTGCAGCCTTTGTAGAAGTTTCTTGAGTTGATTCAATTGCGCTCAACTCCTTCTTGGCGGAGGAGCAAGTGTCAAAGATGTATGAAAGCACGTACTTGGCGTCGTTTTTAGAAAGTGACCGGAAAGTATCAGTATCCAGAAAGGAAAAGCTGGAGGAGGACTTCAAAGCCTTCTGCCGTTGGAAAATGCTTTTTTTGGCAGTAGATTCAAGTTGATGAACTGTCTGTTTCAACGAGCGAATGGTGGATTCGATCTGCACAAGATCGTCATTAGCGTCTGCGTCGGTGCTGTTATTCCTCAGCTCTTTTCTGTGCGCCAAGGCCGATTCGAGGCTACGCTTTGTCTCTTCAATTTGAGAATCAATAACGCAGAATTCAAGTTCTCCATCGACCCAATTAGCAAGTTCACTCTTTCTACTCTCTTTGACATCGCCATTATCGGACATTGCGGAAGCCAGACGCATCTTTTCAGCACATCGTCTTTTATTCTCCAAGTCTCTTCTCGCCTTGTCCTTTGCCGCTTGTTGGTCAATCTTCCTCTTCAGCACTGTGGCCTGCTTCTCTGCAGCCATCTTAATCTTGCTCATCTCAATCTTCAACTTCTGAGTATCCTTCATCATTTTGAGAGCTTTTTGGTGAGCTGCCTTTTTCTCCGCTCGCATCTCAATCGACGTTTCCCTTGAGTTTCTTCTGCAAAGATGCACGCCGCTTCTTATCTTCGGCAATTTCTGCCATCAACTTCTCACACCTTCTCTCCGCCTCCTCTCTCATTCGGATACTCCTTTTGTGCTCGTTTGCTTTCTGATTCAATTCTTTGATACGATCGCCCAGACGAGTAAGTTCATTACGCAGCTTTTTCGTGGTGGGGCCGTCGGGCTTCCCCTTACGGCGATGCTCGGTGGTGCTTGACATTTTGGTGAGCAGCCCATCGCGTTCAGTGGTTAGTGATTCGACTTCAGTCTGGAGAAGTTTCAGTGAGTTCTCGAGATGATGCTGCAGATTATCTCTACAAGCACGCTCTTTGGTAATCTGTACCACCATCGCCTCTTTCTGTTCAATGAGATTACTGACAGCCGACAATTCCGTCGTCAGTTGCTCCTTCCCGTCGTCTTCGTCATCATCTTCCTCTCCATCCTCGTCAATAATCATGTCTTCTACACTAGATTTCATGTCTTGCATGTCACCATAACCGCCTTTTCCAGAAATAATAACACCAGCAGTCGCACGAGCCACTGCAGCGTCCGTCCGAGCTTCGGATAGTTCCGCCTTGCAATCATTCAATTCACTACGAAGTTGAGAGACAAGATCAAGATTGTTTTCTTTCATACTGTCGGGAAGGACAATACCCTGTTCACTGGCCGTTTGAAGAATTGATTCTGCCTTCATTTGCCACTTATCCGCACGTTCTGAAGCTTCCAAAACTTCATTGGCGTGATTTTGACCCTTTTCTTTGAGAATGGCAATCTCGGCAAGGAATGAGGTACACTGAGCTTGCAGCTTTGCCACCAAGGCAATATCCTGAGAAATTTTCAAGGAAGAGATTATTCCACTTCCACCATGGCCTAAAATAACTCCCACCACCCTGCGACATGTGCATCTTCGTCTCCATCTGTGCCAATTCAAGTTTGAGTTGTTGATTCTCCCTACGCAACGCGGCAGCCTCACTGGCAGATAAGCCCGTACTAACAACATTACGAACTGCAGAGTTTTTTAATATTACGTGTACGTTCGGCATATCGAAGTGTATTCGTACTTTCCTCCACATTCGAATCGGCAGGTGAGATGCATGCAATCATGACTGTTCGGCTATTCCCTCCTAGAGAGTCTTGTAGCAATCTTGTCAACTTGGAATCCCTGTAGGGGATGTGTGAGGTATTGTTGCCTGATGATGCCGATCTGGAAGTCTTGCCACTTTGGCCAAGCTCGGATAGAGCACTCACCACCTGTCCCAAAACGAACAATCCTAACAGTTCCATTATTTGTAGAAAAGACAAAATGTATTAGAGAGGATGCTGTGAAGTTTCATCATCCGAGCAAACAGACAAATGTTGCCACAAGAGAAGACTCACCCTTGTTAATATTGATACCTTCCTTCATACGAGCCCCCTCCGCACCAGTACGTTTAATCCTCTCTGACCCAGCAAGATCGACAAGTGTCAGTTTTGCCCTCATTGCATGATTCCTCGGAGAAGAAGAGAGCCTCCTCATTATTCGACCCAGATCCACCATCCGATGATTCCAATGGTGCAATAGTCACAGTCAAAGTACAAATAGCATGACTTCGACTACTCACCGAATTCATCTGAGTCGAACCCGTAGCACGTTTGGCACCCGCCTTCTCCATCAATGCCGCCACCTCCCCTGGACTAGAGACGATAAAACTATTGAGATTTGTACCCACCACACCCTCTGATTTGGAATCACGGACTTGTAATGTAGATGCATCTGTGGGATGATCATCGGATAGTAAGTCAATGGCTTGTTTCATTGTAGATTTCGAGGTAGGACATTTCGACTTTGACTCGGTTTGCGACCGTTGGGGAGTGAGTTGCGTGTGGAGAATAGGTCGTGGACTGCACGGCCGATGACTCCCTTCTGATTTGGCTGGTGGGGCAAGACTACTACTACTGCTGTTGTTGTTGTTGTTGGATGATGATGCTGCAATTGGCTTTTCATCTCCACCACCACTACTGCTATAATCCGTATCCCCATGGTATAAGTTCTTTCCTGAACCAGTTCTGCCCATACGCCAATATCGTAGCATTAAACCCCCGAAAGATCGATTTTCGATATCATATCCCCACAAAGTCGTTTGATACACTTGCTCCTTGACTAGAATTAGGTGGAAATACAGCGTCAAAATCAAACTTCGTGTATTGTTATTATTGCCAGTATCATTGTGATGATCGGGAACGGCAATGGATGAAGAGTGGACATTGGCACGGATAGATTCGGTGAGAGTGTTCATTTCGTTCTTTGGTGGAGAGGGGGCGTAGGCGTGCTACTACTCGAACGGTTGGATGCTGATGCTGTTGCATCGTCGGTGGTGGTATTGTTGATTGTATTGCTGTGCTGCTGGGTGGTGCAGTGCTGGCTCGATGATGAGACGAATTGCTAGAGTGCACCGCTTTGGACATTTTTTTACTGGTGCAGTGGATGGGCCTCATCTTGCGCTTTTGTGTTGTTGAGTTGACGATGATGTTGTTGATGCGGTAGCACCCACTTACGGTGACTAGTTTGCGGTGCCATTACTAGACTGACTCTCTGCCGATGAGCGTCGCTGTCATCGAGAGCAGAGTTTGCGTTCATCTTTTTTTTCGATATTTAGCTTGCACTCTCGGCACACAGTCTTTACTGAAGTGAGCTCACTGGTTTGTTTGTCCTAATCGTCATTGATCGATACAAGCGAGTGACATATTTGTTGCGTCCTATTGCTGGCTGATAATTTCTTACTATTGGTTTCGTTGGCTTGCTTCCTCCGCCCCTAACAACCAAAGCATCAACGTGATGGAAAGATCGGGCGAGACTTTATTTTGTTCTTTGAAACGCGATAAGCGGCCGTTTCCTGGCGCGCCACTTCAAAACTTGCCACCAACGCTGCTATTTTCCGCCAAACGAACATGCCGAAAGAGTTTGCTACAAAGACGTATGTACAATACTTATCGACTCAGCATCAGGGAACCACTGTGTATGCATCATACTTTGACATGATCGAGAGAGAGAGCTAGAGAGAGCATTGGTGATATTGTTGTGCGTCTGCCAGTCTTTGGCCTGAGTTGAATTAGCAATTTGCACAGGATTATTGGAACAGGTTGTGACGAGTTTCAGAGGCCAACTACAGAAATAAAAAGGGCAGCAAAAGAAGAAACTTCTATTCTAGATAATTTTTCACATTTGTAGACTATGCACTACATAAAATATGTCCAACCCGTCTCTAATGAAGGTATATAATTGGACAACCCCATTCACTTTGAACCGAAGAAAAAGATCGTTACTGTAGCGTTGAAAAGCTGTCACAAGATGACTACCGCTATTTGTACAGAACAAGCAAACCCTCAAAAAACCTGACAGAGGAGCTGTCAGTCGCGGCTGGTATTATTTACCATCCACCACTCTTGCCAGACTTTCCAGAAGAGGACCAGCTAGAGCTGCTCCACGAGGAGCTGTGAGATCCACCGCTCTTTCCAGACTTGCCAGATGACCAGCTGCTGCTATCATCACATCCCCAGCTGCTGTTGAGATCCACCACTCTTTCCGGACTTTTCCTGGGATGCACCCAGTGCGTGTCAGCCTTCCCCAGCATTGCTCGTGAGATCCAGATCCGCTCTTGCCAGGACTTTCCAGAGGAGGACACCAACTGTCACTTCCCCAGGCCTTCCACTTCCAGATCCGCTTCTTGCCGGACTTTCCAGAGGACCAATTGTCTTCAGAGTACCATCCCTGTGTAAGATATGAATAAATAATTTCATGACGTGAGTTACATGTGAATGGTTGATGGGACGTACATGTAAACGATAAAAAGCACTGTGCTTCACTCACGTCTCCAGTGTAGCCATGTGTGATCCGCCACTCTTGCCAGACTTTCCACTGTCACTTCCCCATTGCCGCTTCCACTGTGGATCCGCCGCTCTTTCCGGACTTGCCAGAGGACCAACTGTCGCTGTCCCAGCGTGTCACTGTGAGATCCACCGCTCTTACCGGACTTTCCAGATGATCCCCATCCCGAATAATCGTCACTCCAATCACCACTGCCGAAGATCCACCGCTCTTTCCGGACTTGCCAGATCCCCAACTGCTGCTACTGTCCCAGCTTCCGGATCCCAGAGCCCACTCTTTCCAGACTTGCCAGATGATCCCCATTCAGGGAGACCAATCGTCGCTCCCAGTGGTCACCACTGCCGGATCCACCACTCTCTTCCGGACTTACCGGAGGACCAACTGTCACTAGACCAGCCATCATTGTGATCCGCCGCTCTTACCGGACTTACCAGATCCCAAACTGCTGGAGGAGCTCCATCCGCCCTTGCTTCCCTTGGACTTGGAGCCCTTGCTGCCACACTTACTAGACTTGCTCTTACCAGGACTTCCAGAGGACCAACTGCTGCTAGGACCAGCTTCCAGATCCGCTCTTTCCGGACTTACCGGAGGAGGACCAGCTGTCAGAGGATGACCCATGAGCCGCTGCCAGAGCCACTCTTGCCCGACTTTCCAGAAGACGTCCAGGGTGAGTAATCATCTGATCCCCAGGCATCTCCTGATCCGGATCCAGATCCACTCTTTCCGGACTTACCGGAGGAGGACCAGTCGTCGTCTGATCCCCAGGCGAGGTTACGGTCGACAACGGCGGTTGTGTCGGCAGCGGCCCCTTGGGATGGCGGCGGCGGCGCTGATGGCGGCGATGGAAAACTAATGAGAGGTACATGATGTGTGTGTGTAGTTTGTCTAGCGGGGTTATTAATGATCAATCCTTTCAACTAGATGGTGGTGTTACTACACTTGTGTTGATAATGGCCAACTGAATTATGTATGGTGGTTTGGTGGAGTTGCCTGTGGTGTGTGCTTCGCTGGTAAATTGACTTCTTTTGAAAAAACGACTTTTTGTCTTGTGCCAAGAGAAAGGGCCAGATTTGAATTCAGAGATGTCACCCCTAACGAAAGTTGTATCACAGTGCAAATGAGTAATCTTTTACCCATGTTGTGTTTTGTGCAAGGTGAAATGTTATTCTCCTTCAAATTTAAACTGGGTTACTACTCCAAAAATAGCCCGCCATAATCAACTCTTACTGAGTATCCAATACCAATTCCTACGTACAATTTACCGTAGGTGGCCCTTCCCCGGAAATCCGCCGAACTTTACGCAGGGCTTTCCCCCACGAAAAATTCAAATTGAAGCAATGCATCTCGAAAATGAGACAGTGAGGAGATGCTCGCTATATCGTGTAATTTTCCGCGTCAACGGTCACTTTGTTGTACATATCGCATTTGATGCAACCAAGACATGCAATTCCCGCATGCTTTGTTGTGAAAAAAGAAGCACAAGTAATCAATGTCTTGAAGATGTGAGCATAACGGCTATGCCGAGGAAAACCATGGCAACGGAATCAATCAATACACTAACGACTGAAAAACCGGCAGTGTTCAATAGATGGTGAAGACGATATAGCCACTTTAATTTACCAAGAAGCCGTCTATCGCTGCTGCTTGGCTGCTGCTGCAACCGCATCAGAGAAGAAATCGTTCACAACATGAAGATCCACTCGAAAGACATCTGGTGCTGACTATTGCTGCAGCCAGCGATGATGCATCGTCCAACAAAAATTAGTCTCAAGAGAGAGAAGTACTCCAAAAAGGACGCAAGTATAGATGCACAAATAAAAGCTCAGAAGGGAGGAGTATGCATTAAGCATGATGGGGCAGAGGTCAAAACTATGCAAGAGCGAAGGATGTACAAATATTGTTCAGAACGAAGGAGTGTGCATGAGCATGGATGTCAAAGGTCAAACTATGCAAAGCGAAGGATGCACAAGTTACGCTCAGAGAGGAGGAGTGTGCATGAAGGATCAAAGGTCAAATAAGCAGCAAGGATGCAAAGCTGAAAAAGGAGGAATGTGCATGAAGCATTGCAAAGGTCAAACTATGCATCAAAGAAGGATGTACAAATACAGTTGTCGAAGGAGGAGTGTGCCGAAGGAATTGTGCAAAGGTCAAGCTGTGCGCACAGAGGATGATGCACAAGTCAAGCTCGGAATGGAGGAGTGTGCTATAGACACGGGGGCAATGGTATAGCAGGAATGATAGAAGCGTTGCAATATCGAAGGATGAAAGAATCAATACCAGAAATATCAAGCTTTGGAAAATACACAAACAGAGCAATAAATAGACATAATGTATCGGTAGAGCATATGTTGAGCAATTGCTTGGCCTTGAGACCTTCACGTGTAAATGTGCACAAAAAGGAAGAAAACAAGTGCACTAATTGTAAGATAAAGATGGTAACTAAAACTGCGAAGTTGATCTACATCTCACGCGTCTTAAGTACATGTGTCCGCTCTACTATTGTACTTGCCAATTCTTTCACACCTCGAAAAGCAAAACTCCCAAGCCAAGTGACATAGGATCGAAACTCGCACTACACATTCAATTCACAGATACATGGTGAAAACTTACATAAACACATCATGCAACATCTCAAATAATGCAGTAGCTTAGAGAGCTTCGATACATAAGTAGGTGAGATGCAACTGGATCAGAAGATCCAAAAAATGAAATCAACTTCCAGTCCAGCAAAATTATTCCCTAGGCGGGACTCGAACCCGCAGCTTTCTGATTAGAAGTCAGACGCGCTACCATTGCGCCACAAGAGATCTCCGTTAAAGGCCAAAATTAAGCTACATAGACGTATTAATCATGGCGATATGCATAACACAAAGAATTGAGCTGCAAGAGCCTTCAATTGACACTAACAAATGCGATGAAAGAAAGGGTGCGTAAGCAGCGCTGCTTCTTCATCATGTGATATAATCTGAACTAACCTGGTATATTAGTATCATGGACCAGACTATTGTCTGCTGCATGTGGCTCACTGCCTCACTGAAGAGTACCTGTAGGAAAAAGCAGCGTTGACAGCTTTGACACTGAATACAACGCATCGTTTAAGCAGAGTTACTCAGGGCATCTTGACATGTTGGAAGAGGGGACCGGAGGGATGACCAAGCAAATAGAAGTCAGGAGTGGCAAAAAACTCTAAAGGTCAGAAGAGTTTAAACAATTCAAACGATTTATGATTTTGCACCTGCTATTTTGTTACTGATGATTAATTGCAACGAGAAGCTGCCCCTTGTAATAATTATAATCCTCAATCGCTAATGGACCTCTCATCTCAATCATCTATTGTCCCCTTCGATTCACTCAGCACCAAAAAGTATATTTCCCGAGGCGGGACTCGAACCCGCAGCTTTCTGATTAGAAGTCAGACGCGCTACCATTGCGCCACACGGGACTCATCGATGTGGGTTCTGATATGTCTACATAATCTACTAATACTAGATACATGGATCACGTCACGTCAAGAGAGCTTCAAATTCAAACACAAAGAACATGAACCTTCCAATTGACACTATGAATGCCGATGAAAGAGAGGGCATAGCATCAATCATAAGTAGTAATCCAACCGACTAATAGAACGTCCCAATACACTCAGCTACGAATTTCCCGTAATTCATCGCTGCATACCGTCCAAAGAGAAGCAGTAAATGAGCATATCACATGCATTTGCATTAGTATGTTGTCATCATCACTGAAAAGGGAAGAAGGAAAGGCAACGTCACCACTTCCTTATTTCTCCATCGTTGCAGCAATCAAGCAGCAAGCAATCTGCAAGGATGATGACGACAGAAGAGGCAACTGGTGGTGTTGTGTCATTGGACACACAATCGCGTCAACCCTCCGTCATCATCTTCATTTTTAGAAAGAGCAAATAGCGGGATATCCTTAGAGATCCCACCTCCACCAGTATTGCAAAGATCTGCAGAAGATCAAATACTTCCAACAACTAGTATTGAGTCAGCGTTTTCTTCAGGTATGGGTGCAGCTGATCAGTTCTCTAGCTTCAATAATAATGGTGGTGGAGCTACTAGTGGTATGATAAATGTGGACAACATTTTCAGTGCCATTTTGGATGATACACCTTCCAACAACAACAACAATGGCACAATGAACAATACAACTGCTGCCAATAATCCCGCCAGTTATGTATCCAACAATAACATATTTCACAACTTTACCAGTGGTGGTGATAATAACAACAACAATGAAGAAGGCTTGTCCATATTGATTCCTCCCAAAAAATCATCACTTCATGGCAATGTGATCACCGCTTACAATCCCAGTCTTATCAATACTCCTCAACCACCACAACCACTTCAAGTACAGCAGCAGCAGCAAACGAATCAACAGTCTCGGTAATAGTACATCACAACAACCACAACAACTCTCCAAATCAATGAATACCGGCCTCCTTCCTACGTCCAATTATCTCACATGCGGAAAGTAATGATCAATATGACAGTCATTATCATGGTAATAACAATGGCAGTAAACGGTGTTGTCAGAAGAAACAGTGGCCATCATCAAAGACCATTGTATGGTGGTGCAAATAGTAGTATAACACCAGGTAGTAGGGTAAGGTCGGGTAGTAGAGAGTATAACGGTGGTGGAACTACGAATAGGAGGATGAGTAGTGGGATTGATGTTCCAAGACATGCGGGCTATTTGTTGAAACGGAGTAATAATCCATATGTTGATACTATTGCAGGTCATTCGAATGTGGATGTGGCGGTTGATACTGCATCGCCACCACCAGTGCAGGAGTTGCTATTGAATTCGTTTGATGGAGTGGTATAGAAACCGTTGTATACGTTACCATTTGGTGGGGTAGACTCGGATAATGCGCTGACAATGAGTCCGGGATATGATTGTGATGAGGGTTCTGTAGAAGATGAGGACTACAAGGAGGATGATCAGTGTTTCTGTGCTCCACTCGTCCAATTGTTCACTGGACGACGACGACGAAAAGGAAAACATCTCATGTCAAAGAAGAGGAGTTCGGACTTTGGATCTCCCATTATAGATTCGCGGGAGGATGATCAGCAACAAAAACAGTTACTACGTGATGTTGTGATTAGTCAAATACCATTGAAAGAACCAGCGAGGAGTGATCCTGTCCCGATTGGGGGAGAACAGCAACAACAACAGCTTCAACATTATACAAACTCTACTGCTTCGAGTACAAATTCTGCAGCAGTAATAGAATCAGGAATGACAACGAATAGAAGGAGCATGAATCGATTAATGTCACGTTCGTATTCGAATGGGAGTAGACTCAATGATACGTCTTCTACACCCAATAAGTCGTCGATCAAATTAATATCCGTGACACCATCAACAGCACCCAAGAAGGAGTATCCTCCACCCCCACCAGACTACATTGATCCACGAGATGGACACATCTGGAGAGCCAAATATTGTGTCTTGGAAGAGGGAATATTATACTTTTACCGGAATGCAATGGAAGGTGAATCAGATGAGGCGCAGGCGGAACGGAATGAGAGTCGCAATTTCCATGCTGCCACTACTGTGACAACATCGACTACTACGTCTCCATCGTTTGGGTCTTTCTTCTTCTCCATCTGTGCCTATTGGAAGAACGGGTAGTTCGGCAACTGCCGCAACTGTGGATTCGTCAACTAGAACTTCATTATCAAAAATGGGAAAAGAAAGACTTATTTGATTTATCAAAGTCACCGATGCCAATGAAGAAGTCTGATTTCTTTCATCTTAGGATGCCTTCTTCTTCAATGAATCAACAACCTGGGGGTAACGCTTTGGTATCAGCCATCACTCCTACACCCACCAACAATACAACTCCCACACCTGCGCTTCGACATAGCCCGGTATTATTGCACCATTCCAATTCAACAAGTACTTTCCACCACGACACAGACATATTATGGGAAAAAGCGTGTTGCACTCGATTGTGTTGGTGCCGTACGATCATCGGTACAAGATCATGGGGATCATGCATTTGAACTGTTAGCCTATGGTAATCGTGATGATGATGAACAGAGTGATGCAAGCACTCGAAATTCGGGGGAACATCAACATCAGCAGCAGCATGAAATTATCGACCGATTGATATTACGTGCAGGAAGCTCCGATGATATGAATACATGGATGTTCCAATTCCATCGATCTCTCGCATCGTACATGCAACGGATCGTTAATTCAGCATTGAATAATAGGCACCATGGAGCGAATGTCATGCGTATGCGTCCTGATTCACCTGTGCATCAACTTTATCAGCATCGACGTATTGGTACGCCGGTTGGCAGTAATACAATGAAACAAGCGCAAAACAACAACAATCTTCGAGTCCCATGGGGAGCAGTTCATTCGGCAGTGGTTATTCACCCAGTACTGGTCCATCGCTCTCTCATGGACACGGTCGTAATGCCCTCTATCGACGAAAAGTGCGTGATGATGCCTCCTCTCCAACACCTGTAGGATCTCCAGAGTCATTGATACCACGGATTGAGAGATCGGATTCTGTTGACTCACAAAAGAAGGCTGTCGCTGTATTGGGTTTACGAGACGTTAGAAAGAGTGTTGAAGGTACATCTTCTTCTCCTATTTCTACCACGGCCGCTGCTGCTGCTCCAAAGAAGTACATTCCGCCTCACATGCGAAAAAAAGCTGCTCCCTGTAAATACATTCCACCCCATCTACGACGGAAAAAGGAGGTGTCCAAAGCTGGCACAGATAGTGAAAGTGAAATTGCAACATCTGTTGTGACGCAAGTACCTCTGAATGATAGTATCGTTGACGATGATGGCTCTAAAATTTTGAGGGCTAAAACACAGACACGAGAAGATGACGGCGCAGAATCAGATACTCCTTCTGATTCAGCTCTCTCGACGACATCTAGTTTATTGAGTAGACAGATGGATGACGTTTCGGACGTCATTTCATCTTCGAATGTGCGGCGAGGTGGTTGTGCTGATCCTACTGTTATTTTGGGCTCCATCCTCGATGATATTTTCATACCTCGCAAGGCTTCTATTCTTGAAAAGGCTCGACTGCAGCCGTACGGTTGCATTGGGGGAGGATTCTTCACCTCCATGAGACATGCCCAAGTGGAAGAAGATTCCATTCCGTTTCATGATGACATGAATAACATTGGAAATCGGGCTTTCTTATCCGGATTGAAATGGGAGGTAGGAGCATCGTCGGAATGCGGTATTAGAAACTCCAATGAGGACTCTTACGTAGTGATTAACAATTTGGATGAAATGATCTCATCTCAGGGGTTGACATCATTTGCCGAGCAAGATGTAGGCCAAACGAAGCAACAGGGTCTCTTTGCAATATTTGATGGGCATGTTGGCAATCAAGGTGAGACTTATCCACTTTTATTATTCTGGCTGGCTCTGCCGTACCTATTTTTAACCTTTTTCCGTCTTCGTCTGGTTGATTCTTAGCCGCGAGATTCTCAGCTGAAAAGTTTCCCGAGATGCTCATGGAAGAACAGAGTGCTCTAGCAAGCAGAGATTCTGCAATTCTAAGCTCCATTGAAGATAGGACGCTGGAAGTGTTGAGTAATGCATTTGATAGATTAGACAGGGAATTTTGTAGTCTATGTACGAGAGATGGCAGAGAGTGGGACAGTGGTTCGACTGCGCTGGCAGCACTGGTCGTTGACGATGTTGTTACACTTGCAAATTTAGGAGATTGCCGTGGCGTTGTATGCCGGGTAGTCTCTTCTGGTATCGCTGAAACCGCCGATAGTGAGTGGCAAGAATTAGATCCAGAAGACGATGAAGACATGCTATGGGACAGAGCAAACGGGGC
This sequence comes from Skeletonema costatum, assembly GCA_018806925.1. Lineage (NCBI taxonomy): Eukaryota > Bacillariophyta > Thalassiosirophyceae > Thalassiosirales > Thalassiosiraceae > Skeletonema > Skeletonema costatum. Next base: position 870 of record JAHBBA010000145.1, on the reverse strand, counting down.
TTTTTCGTCTGGTGAACGATTGTATTGGAGAGAAGTCACAGAGACGCACAGTCCATTGCTCCCAGAAGAAGAAGAACGCATAAACGCAGCAAATGGTTGGATCATGAAAGAAACCGAAATTCCGACAGGACAAATCCATCGGATGGACTTCTTCGATGAGGATGTCGTAGACATTGTAAAACGCTGTTTTGCTGACCGAATAGGGCAGCATCGATCAGATCCAGCAAGGAGCATTCAGATTGCGAGGACGTGTGGCGACTTAGCTGTTAGTCGAGCGATTGGTGATAGGGACTTCAAGGCGGCGTACAACTTGCCGACACAAACGGTTGTAGAACATCGAAAAGAGATAGCAATGTCATGGGATGGTCCTTCAGTATTCATTTATCCTGACGGTCATTCTGGACGTTTCAAAGGTGACCTCGTAAGTAGTGTTCCAGATGTCAAGTTTTTCAAGATTGGTCAGGAAGGCGTAGTAGATGAGTTCTTAATCATGGCTTGTGATGGTTTGTGGGATGTCATGGATGGTGACGATGCAGTTCGTATAGCTAAAAACTTGCTCTTTGACAAAAAGTTGAGTGCAAAAGACGGTGCTGAACGTCTTGCCGAGCTCGCAAAACATCTAGGCTCGTCTGACAATATTACCGTCATATTGATCCGATTTTACTGGGAGGAGATTGATGACAAAAAGTAAAACTAGTGTTGTCACTAAACTATGTACATTATTATCTCTTCATGAGTCATCAGATGGCTTCTGAACTTGTATCTCGCTCATAGATGTTTTATCTACTAATATCAATTTACCTGCTTCGTCGTATGCCAAGGCGATTTTACCCATAGCAAGACCTCGTGCCTTCGATTGTTCTTGGTTGT
>JAHBBA010000144.1:0-187097 GCA_018806925.1 Skeletonema costatum | reverse complement strand
CCCCAAGCACTTTGAGCCCCCAGGAACGAGTCGCGGAGAAAAGATAACGGGGGAATTAGTACAAAAACTTCAGAACTCGTTGGTTTGAGCTTTTTAGTGGACCTACTTACGTGGGGAATTGGCAACAAAACATCAAAACACTTGAACTTTGGTTTGAGCGTTGGGGTGACCTACCTACATATTGGGGAATTGGTATGTACAAACCTTGAGGTTCGTTTGGTGTCTCAAAATGTCAATTTCTCAACTCGGCGTTTGGGCAATTTGCGATTTGTGGTACCAATTCCTACGTCACAGCTTTGAGTGCTTTGCACCTTGCTCTTGCGACTGCTTGCTCTGAGCAGACATTTCTATGCACTCATCACAACATAAATCATACAAGTAAAGATGAATTTGATGAGATTGACGATATCCCAACTGCTTATCTTCTGTATCACTCCATTTGCATTCAATGCAATAAGTTGCTCATCTATATACTATGGGAAGAGCACCAGCACCAGCAGCACTGGCACTGATGCAATTGTCACAGAAGAGCCACAAGATGCAGCAGTGTCCTTTCCCTACAACACAGTATGCATCATCAAGCGTGATTACGTTAGTGGATCTGCATCTACAAACTGTCCTCCACACAAACTTGGCGAGATGTACACAGCGGCTCAAGGAAATGCTTCTTCCTTGACAGTATTCCAGCAACTTCTATATGAGCTTCTTGCTGCCGCTGTCACTCATGTGATATCACCTATTACATTTAAAACTATTCGAAACCACATACCAAGAAGCATCAAGAAGCAATTTCCTGGAATGAACTGTTCGAGATGGAAAGTCATGTCTCTTGCATTCTCAAAAAACGCGTGTTTGAGAGATATATTCTTCCGGTGCCGCAGAAAGATCAGTATAGCTGATTATGTTGAAATGGTAGGATTCTCTTTGAAGGCAGAAGTGGTGTTTCAGGTGATGTACATGGTATTTTATGTGCATTATGCAATTGCTCTTTCAAGGTATCATCTGACCTTGCTGATATTCAAGATGATTCTCAGATTGGAACGCCTGCATTTGCAGTTACACTATATGCGTTTGCAGCTGCGTCTACGTTTGCAGGTTCTCGTCTTCCGTATGTGCCATCCTTTTGAGATTCATACATCGTTCGATCAGATACTCTTCTGCTACATCGAAATCATTTTCGACGCGCTCGTGCTCTTCGTGTGGCGGTTGATCCAGAGGATGGCTCGTTCGTGGCAACTCCTCAAAGTCTCTGCAAGCAAATACAAGCGGATCCGATCAAACAAGCCACGCAGCCCTTCTTCCTGGAAGCTCTTGGTTTTGACTCTGATGAGCTATCCACAGCTTGTTGTAGCGCCTCAGAATACACCAGCATCTGCTTGTAGCGATTCTTCCGTATCAATGATTACAGCTGTTGTGTTGGTTATGATTGCAACGGCAGTATCATCCTTTGCCATAATTATGAGTGGCAATACGCATCGTCGTCGTGCGCCAAGATTGAAGGAGGCGAGCCCAGACACCATGAAGCAGCATCGTGCAGACTGTATGATGCGTCAAATAGTACCGATGATTCGATGTAAGAGTTCCCGCAGTACTTCGAGGAAGCTTCTTGTGTTGCTCCTGTTGAGCTATCCAGCACTCGTCGCAGCACCGCACACATCATCATCAGTTGGGGCTTCTTCATTGTCTACGTCAACTAGTGTTGCAGCCGCATCTGTTGGGATAGGTGCGATTTGTTATGCACATCGTACTCGTAAGTGGACACGAGATGAATCTAGACTCGAGGAGAAATGTCGGCAATATAAAGTGGTGTATACACCACCGGAATCAAATGAAACTGAACAAGATCAAACCAAGAGGAGGAGCCGGTTAGCAGAAGAGTGTAGGATGGAGCAAAGTAAGAAGCGACGAGATTAAAAATGCAGATGCTGAGAAGAAGAAGCGCAGTTTAGAGACTCCAATGGAGACAGCTATGCGCCAGAGTAAAGATGCAGAGGCTAAGAAAAGAAACGTAAGTCAGAGACCCCCGCAGAGAAAAAGAGGCGTAATGAACAAAATGCACAGGTATGAAAGAGCAACGTGAGGCAGAGACTCCTGAAAAGAGACAGGTGCGTAAGGAACAGAATGCACAGCGTACGAAAGAGCAACGTGAGTCAGAGACTCCTGAAAAGAGACAGGTGCGTAAGGAACAGAATGCACAGCGTATAAAAGAGAAACGAGATACAGAAGACCTTGCATATGAAAACGATGATGATATCATGATCAATGGAGTCGTCCCCTACATTGATGTCTCACTGGAGGGTGTCAAAAAGGCGCGCTCCCTTTTGACGCGCACAGCAATTTTATTAGAAGATAATGAAGACGATGATGCTCCTAATAATAACACTCCTAAGAATCAGCGCCATCGGGCAATAGGTTGTGCTGTCTGTGACGAATTCATAATCGGCACGGAGCAACTATGCAGAATGTCCCAGTGGTGAATGTTGTACACCAGTGTTATGTGCATATGTTCCAACGAGGATATAGCTTGCCTGACATCGGTCAATGCAATGAAGAGGAGGTGAGTTCCTTTATATATTGGTTTGTCAACTTCACCTTCATTTGTCACCTTTCTCATTAATCGCATTATAAATAATTACATAGATGACTATGCCCTTCTGTATTATGCTACACAACATGATCGTTAAGCAATGTAAGAGGATAGTCAAGTATGCTAAACGGGGCTTCGAAATTGTAGATATCAATGTCATTGATAAACTCTACCGTGATGAGCAGAGCTCCTTGTCAACAACATGCACAGACTCTGACGATGAACAGAGCACATCATCATCACAGTCTACAGACTCAGATCTTCAAGAAGCCAATACCTTGCAATGCAATGTTGCTTCAAATGTTCACCAAGGAAGCCCGAGCCGCCGAGTGAAGGTGCTGCATAATGATAGATTGTCGCAACCGGCTAAAAGAGCCAAAATGAGATGTATTGACAAGGGAGGTGTTGAAACCAACTCGTTTTGTTGCCTATGAAGAAGCAGAAATGCTTGGGGAAGCAGAAATGCTTGGGGAAGCAAAATGCTTGGGGAAGCAAAATGCTTGGGGAGCAAATGATCAGGCCATTGATCACTGCTAATAACTCTAATGGATAAAATAACAGCGCACTTTAATGGTGGTATGAAGGATACCGAAAGGAGGGGATAACCCCTTGTTAGCGGGCATAGGAAAGGGGGCATCACCCTATCCCTACTAATTAAAATGAATTCAAATTCAAACCCACAAGAAGGTAATGCAAAATTTCCGTGCTAAAACAACGCAACACAACACAATCAACACGCAAACGTAACACACTACAATTGCATCATCCCTGAGAAAAAGACTGACTACTCAACGCAAGAATTATATGCTTGCCTCTATCGCCACTCCGCTGCGAGGGTGCTCTTGGACTGACTACTCGACGCAATTTTTATATATATTAATATTTAGCCTTCTTCTCCACACTTCCATTAGACACACCCGTCGATCCAAATCCACCAACACCTCGTTCCGTCTCTGTCAATTCGTCCACTTGTACGGCCGGGACCATGGAAATTTGTTCCAGGATTAATTGAGCGATGCGATCACCGATGGAGACTTCAAAGTCTTCTGAGCCAAAGTTGAAGAGGACTACGCCTACGTTTCCTCGGTCTTTTTATTGTTGGGTTATTCAATATTGTTCGCGAGATCGGTTCGTATGTTGGTTGAGGTATATTAACAGCGGTGAGTGACATGAACCATGTGAACACATAAATCATGTCATGTGTCATTTAATATGAACTTACAATCGGCATCCACAACTCCGGCGCCGCAATCAATCATCTTCTTGACGGCAAGTCCACTGCAATAATTAATTGAAAGTCACAAAGTCAGAAAGTGTTAATCAGAGTGATAAGTGACCAATGACGTGCATATAAAATTATGTACGTTGCACGTGACCTCTAAAAAATGACTTCACAACAGCAATCAATCTGACATACCTCCTCGGAGCAATACGAGCATAAGTCCCCTCCGGACATGCAATACTCAAATCAGTCTTGACAACCGCCCTCCCTCCGGCTGGTACCACTTTGGGTTCGGCGGCGGAGAGATCAAAGCCGGCCGATTGGGGTGAACCTCGGGTGGGCATGACGGCATTGGGGCTGAGGAATTTTACTTGCAGGGCGTTGGAGGACATTTTGAGGGCGTGGATGGGGCGGATTACAATGTTGGTGGTGCAGCAGGCGAGCAGTGCCGAGTGGCGGAGGAGGCGTACTAGAGGAGGAATGGTGAAGGAAAGGCAGCGGTGTGGAGGCAGTGTTATTTTGGAGTTTTTGAGACAGATCGTTCATTTTTTTGGCTCGGGTCGTAGCGACATCCAGTGCCATTTTTTCTATCGAAGAGGGTGCTCTTGCAGTTCATCAATTGGCCTTTTGTAGATTAAAGCCATGATTTAAACATCTGATGATGAAAGTATCTCATTTTCGATTTATGTATTTAAAAGCTTCGAATGGAAAATGACTGACTGGTGGACTTCATTGAAGCTCCTTTTGTGAGATCGAAGGAATGGAGTGGTGTTTTGTAATGCACCACCAAAACCCATTCTGAATCGAATGACAGAATAAAACAATGTCAGCTCTCTTGTGCTTCTAACTCGATGCACCCAATATTCACTTTCTGCCAGACTGTTATTAATCCACAAATCAGCACCATATGTGAGGCGATAGACGCTGCTGTTCCATTTCAGCAATAAGAATATTTGAGTCAAGTCATTACCGTTCCATGCAGGGAAAAACCTGTTCATGACGGTGGTTACTCCATGATCAGTTAGTAAGTTGTAAGCAAATCTGATCAATTTTTCCCTTATTACCAATTCAACTCCCTCATGAGTACACCCACTTTGATTCAGAAGAAGTATATCTGCTAAGCATTTTTGTGTGGCTCCTGTTATCATGCCTTCATAGCGTGTCAAAGCTACATTTGTTAAGACATGATTTGAATTTTTGATTGTCCTAGGGCTGAGATCGTTGAACAAAACTTTCTGAAAAGCAAGCCATGTGTGCTCTGTCATACGGCCTTGGCTATTTGACATGGAGAGCGTTTGTAGCACTGAGTTTGTGGATAATGCTTTTGCAATGAAAATTGCTCCTGTATCATTGATATGATTGTGACTCAAAACAAGCTTCTTGAGGAAAGGTGCACGTAATTCTCTTAGCACCTTAGCAATCACAGCACATCCTGGATCAGAAATGTTACATCGTGACAGGTTCAAGCGAACAAGGGCAAATGCTTCAAGCCCTCTTGAGAGTAATGCAAAAACACCTATGTCACCCACCAAACCTCCTTTGAGACTTAGAACCGAGATAGGCGTGATTAATGCATTGGAGTCAACTGACGTGTGGTTGGTCAACTCTCTATTCAACAGTTGACATATGTTGCTTGAGAGCGGGCTCCTGTTGTTTTCTATCAATAACATATCTGGATGGTTGGCTTCCGAAATACCCCTAACCAATTCACGTAAGTACCATGGTAAAAGATGACAATCTTCAAAATGTACGTGTTTTTGACCGAAAGCCTGGCTTAAATACGCCATCATCAGAGCTTTATTACCATGAATTGCAGTGAAGTCAATCTCTTTGAAGCAAATACCTTTGATGCTCTGTGACGATGAGAGACATTGGTTAAGAGCAACAAACTGTTGTACTCCACGGAAGCGGCATAGCAAGAATGATACCTTTTGGATGCTGCGGTTGCGCAAGAACCATTTCCGAAGAGAGACAGTGAAAAGAGAGATGTCTCTACCGAAATCAACACCAACAAAGCTGATGTGACGTATTGACCTATTTCTTATGATTCCTCCAGAGAATAGCCATATCATGTATCTGTGATGCCGACGAATGTGCTGAGTATCATCATTCAAAGTGATACAGAGAGTTCTAATCTGTGTATTACTCCCCAAGAAACGACCAATCCTCATCGCTTCCCCATAATGTGTAACGTTGACTTCAATGTCAAGAGACATGTCATCTGTAGCATGCAATAATATATAACCCTGATTATCCATGTCGTATTCATTGACTTTGTGATAGAATATTTTATAATGTCATCCTTGGTCTCCTAGCTCTGGACTCGTGTAAAGATACCTAAGTAAAACACCAAACCTATCATTTTAGAATCCATTGCTCTAGCTCCTGGGAAAACTGGATGCGACACTTCCACGAAACAAAATCTGAAATCATCTATTTACGCGTTCCTCCCCCCTAAACCTCCTAAACCATCCTCAGTCCCATTCTCTGCATATCTACTCATATTCCTTAGATCTACTTTATTGTCGTCAGCACAATGAATCAAAAGGACAGTAATAATAGTAGGTTTGTGCTGTTTCCGATCCAGGATATTGATGTAAGTGTGAAGTGATCAAATATAAATTATTGTTCAGACAGGTGAGCGTGGTATTAATGATTATTTCTGTCTGTTTCTGACCAATACGCACAAACAAGCTATGGAAACTGTACAAAAAAGCAGTAGCATCATTCTGGACACCAGAGGAAATTGATCTTTCATTGGACATGACTGATTGGGAAAAGCTACACAAGGATGAACGTCATTTTATCAGCACTGTCTTAGCATTTTTTGCAGCCTCTGATGGAATTGTTAATGAGAATCTTGCTATGAACTTCATTACAGAAGTTAGAAGTCTTGAAGCACGCTTCTTCTATGGATTTCAAATTGCCATTGAAAACATCCACAATGAAACTTACTCTTTATTGATTGATACCTACATTAAGAATCAAGAGACTAAGGCTACTCTTTTGAATGCAATTGAAACCATCCCATGTGTCCAGAAGAAGGCTGAGTGGGCTCTTCAGTGGTGTGATTCCAGCAATGCCTCCTTTATTGAGCGGGTTGTTGCATTTGCTGCAGTGGAAGGCATCTTCTTCAGTGGCAGCTTCTGTGCAATCTTCTGGTTGAAGAAGCGTGGTCTCATGCCTGGTCTCTGCTTCTCCAATGAGCTCATCTCACGTGATGAGGGTCTACACTGCGACTTTGCCTGCCTACTGTACAGCAAGTTGGTGAACAAGTTGCCCACCAGCCGTATTGAAGAGATTATCACCAATGCCGTAGAGATTGAGAAGGAGTTTGTGGTAGATGCCCTTCCTGTCAGTCTGATCGGTATGAACGGAGACCTCATGTGTCAGTACATTGAGTTCTGTGCTGATCGTCTGATGGCTGCCCTTGGATGCCCCAAGCACTATGGAGCTGCCAATCCATTTGAGTGGATGGAGATGATTAGTCTTCAGGGCAAGACCAACTTTTTCGAGAAGCGTGTTGGAGAATATGCAAAATCTCGTGTTGGTGTCAATCAAGCGGATCAGGTGTTTTGTCTTGATGCTGACTTTTGAATGCTGAGCATATAATAGTGATAATGTCTTTACCTGCACTTTATGCTTATTCTCCTGACAGCACACATTCCTCAACTGACTGAGATGACTTAGCGTTCCTTCTTGCTCTCTTTGTCATTCCACAGTGACACTATCTGATTGAGATCACCAGCTCCTGTCTTCTGTACAGGCGCCAAGCTGTCCTATGTGTGGCCAAGCTGTCCTATGTGTGCATGTGGAGTATGTGACATGGTGCGCAGCTTTTCCTTATTCATTCTCGTCCTATGACTTATGCACCCTGGGATCGATACCAGGCACTCACCACTACTTCTCCATAGTGACTGGCAACCAATTATATGTGCTAGCAGTCCTCAATATAAGTTGAGTTGGTAGAAAGTACAAAATGATGTCCCGTGGGCGCTGACCAATCAATGATTGGCAGTCTATTCTTAAGTTAAACTACATTATCCTCTAACAACGATCACCACGAATGCGCTGGGCCAACTGTAAATCTCTTGGCATGATGGTAACACGCTTGGCATGAATAGCACACAAGTTAGTGTCTTCAAAAAGCCCAATGAGAAAGGCTTCACACGCCTCCTGCAACGCTAACACTGCAGTTGACTGGAATCGAAGATCTCTTCTCATACCTTGGGCAATCTCACGAACAAGTCGCAGGAAGGGTGCCTTATGGATCAAAAGATCAGTTGGATTTTTGGTAACGCCTGATTTCACGAAGGGCAACGGTGCCAGGCCGGTAGCGGCGGGGTTTCCTCCTCGCTATGAAGACTTGCAGGCAGCCTTGGTGGCAATCTGCTTGTGAGGTGCCTTGACCCCACCTACTTTTTTTTCTTGCTGTTGATTTTGTTCTTGCCATTTTGAGTATCTTTGGTTTGTGTACTAATATTCTTTGGGAGTGAGAGTGAGAGTGAGAGTGAAGGAGATGTCTTGAAACCTCTTGAAAACGTCAAACCATCGTTTTGACTTTGTAACGATGTACTTCCCCACGTAAGTAGGTCCCCTAAAAAGCTCAAACCAACGAGTTCTGAAGTTTTGTACTAATTCCCCCGTTATCTCATCTCCGCCACTTGTTCCTGGGGGCTCAAAGTGCTTGGGGGTCTATCCCCAACATCAATTTCCTTAGGGAGAGATGAGAGAGGATTGATTGTGACAAAAATTTGTGATGTTCCCGCGACTTCGTTTTCGATTTCCCCGCAAAACGGGTATGGTGCCGGCCAATCCTGTATTTATCTTTCCTACATGTAAAGATATATATCCGCCATGGCAGATTGGCAGATTGGCCGTTCCCGATGGTGCGTTAGCCCCCAATCCCCCCCTAAAAACAGAAAAAGAGAAGTTTCGAGTTTTTCTGTCAGCAGCTTCCTGCATGAGCAAGTCCATATATTATCCGAACAGAAGAAGATGAAGACCCCTAAGAAGACCCCCGCCGCATCTGCTAGTACTAGTGTCAAGGCGAAGAAGAATGTCAATCGTTCTCCTATCAAGACAAAGGCTCCAGCAGCAGCATCTGGTGGTTTCATTGAGAGCCTCGAGACAGCAGTCACCGACATTGTTATCAGTGTCTTCTTCCAACATGATCATACCAAGGGGGCTTTCATCAAGCCTCATATTGATGCATGGCGTAGTAGCAGTAATGGTGAAGACAATGTATCTAAATGGTACATTGACGGTATTATGCCACGTCGTGATGGTGAGTCAAATGAGCCAATGAAATCAATCCCTGGGATGCCCTATCACTGGTTTTCTATTGTTACCCTCCGAGGAAGCCCTCAAGAAACACCCACTGAGATTGGCAAACAACTCGCTGCATCTTTCTCCGCATTTTCCGCACCTGAGTTCGAGTCCAAGACCTTTCAGTTCATGGGTGACTCTTCCAGTACCCCGCCCTTGAGTCTCAATAATTACTTGCTTGACCGTGATTGTATCATGTACTTGAAGAAGATTTACTTCGGAGTTAGTAAGGAAGAGATTATGCAGGACGACGAAACCTTGGCTGAGTTCTTTGGATCACCAAAAGAAGGGAAGCGTGTTCTATCTGGAGTGAGTGATGCTGAATGGGAGAGGAAGATGTGGTATGATTGAGACGTTTCGTCTACAAACAATAGTAACAGTGTAGGATTAAAGTTAGACAAGATAAGTGGATATAAGTAGGTATATTTATAATCAGACCCAGAAATCACTTCCCCACAACAGCTATATACTTCGTGCCTGGATCCTGGATGGCTCTCTCGCCTCTCATTTCCTCCCATCTCTACCCTGTCCCAAGTCCCAAGCCAAGTCCAAAGACGGACACAAAGCCCGTCCGTCCGGTTGAGCTGCTGCGTACTAATACACATGTGTCCTGCCTGTCTGCGATGGGCTGTAATGACTTCGATTATTCCAAGTCCATTCCCCGCTGTCATCAGGTGGTCATCAAGACAATTAATTGGTTACATAATATAAAGAGGTGTTGTTGTTAGATGTCTCGGCATCTTCTTGATCGATAGATATATAAGAGGATTAATTATTTTGCACCGAGTTAGACGGAAGGCGGAGGCCTGGTCGAAACTATACGCCAATTTTCAATTGACGGATGTCGGACGGAAGTCATCAGACACAGATTAATAAATCACCATCACCATGACACGACCACGCTACGCAATCATCGTCTTTTTATTAATATACAGCGCTAACACTCATAGTGTTCGCCCACGATGACAATTTTGACAGCTACTGTGGTAAAAACTTTAGTTCGGCACAAAATAATTGTCCCCTCCGATGTGCCTCCGGGACAGACAAAGAATGTATAGATATTTTAGGAGAGGGTTATAAATGTTTCAACTCGACTGGGTGCTCCGAGAGGATAAAAAATAGGGAGTTAAATGATGGCAATGTTGGTGAGGGAGTGTGTGCTTCAACTTTGAAGGGTGCGGTTATGGGATGCGGTTATGAGGATGCGTGTTCGGGGGATCTGGACTGTGGTGGGGCTGAACTATGTTATTCTGATATTTGTGGGTATCGATTGATGGAACTCCATAGGTATGTTCTATGTTTGTATATGTGCCGTGTTATCTAATTGCTATCCTTCGTTGTTTTTTCTTATCTCATCTCAATTTCTGTTACACCACTTCCTCTTTAGCGAATTTTTATTCACCATGATTAGGATTGAAAGACCCATGGATCAAGCAGCAGAAAGGACGTTCATTAAAGCTCTCACGTTAGTATTAGAGCAAATCATGAATGCCTTTAACATTGTCCTAGATTCTGTGACTGTAATGGATTCACGGCAAACGGGGACCATACTGTACACCAATGTAAAACTCCTTGGACTCCATCGTCCACAGATGATGGCAATAAATCTTGGTCAAATCGTTATTGATGCATTCAATAGCGGGGCACAGCAAGAGTTTACAAATGCACTGGGCAATAATTACTTTAGTGGAGTTATCGGTGTTTTCCTATCACTGAAGAAGAATGAATCGAGACCGGCGCCCCCGCCAACACCGGCTCCTACTGTGAGCATAAAAGTTGAGACCCTGCCACCCAACATTGTGCCTTCTACAGTAGTAGAGCCATCACCACTACCACCACCAACATTAAGCTGGTCCATTTCCACACAACCACCGACAGTTTCCCCCACAGAGCCCCTGACTGAACCAGGCGCTCCAACTATTGGTCCGTTCTTTCTCGCGGTGCTCATTCAAAACACTCCTTATCAGACCCGGTACATGGAAGATAGAGATTTCGATAAGTTTGCAGAAGCTTTCAAATCAGCTGTGGATACACAGCTGACAGATTCAATGACCGTCGTCAGGGGGGTAACGCTAGGGTATCATCAGCTTATTTCACTCGGTAATCGCGTTACTGCAACTGAGATCAATTTCGAGTACATGGTCTCCACCAACCTAACGGAATCTGATGTTGGGAAAAAAGTTTCTAGAGCAGTCGGTCGAAACAGGCTTGACATGATAGCGTCGCTTCGTGGTGAAAGAGATTCTTTTCCATATTTTCTAGAAGTCAAAGAGATTCAAGCTCAGAATATTGCATCCATCGGAGTACCAGGCAGCACAACCACTCTCCCTAAAAATATTCCAGAGAGACCAATAACTCAGCCCCCTACGTATTTGCCCACCATTTCGCCTTCAATTCCAAAGGTTGAGGAGGTCGAGGTCGAGGTTGAAAAAGAGGAAGAAGACACTGGAATTTCAGTAGCTGATCTGTTGGCAAGTGACGCAGAGAAGGTACAGGCAGCGAAAGACGAAGCAATGGCAAAGGCAAATGCAACACAGTTCAACTTAAATGAAACAGAAGCAGTCGAAGTAATAAAGGAGACTGTAGCTGTAGCAGAACCCACTGAAAAAGATGAGCGGGTGGACCTGAAGTCATAGGTGAGTGGTTTACGTTCGTTTCCTCTCTTGTATGCCCTAGAAATTTGATTTGCTCACTGTTATAGTTTGGTCAATTATTTTCCTGTCCTTAGTATACGCTAGTGCAGGAGCTGGAGTTATGTTCTGTTTCATGGCAGCGGGTCTCTCTTTGATTTACATTAAGAAGAGGAGACGTCGCACCGGCAAAAGAAAGAGGGAAGTGGACGAAGACGCTGTAACAGGTGATTCCAAGAGTAAGAAATCTGCTCCAAAACGGAAACTATGGACCAAACTCAAACGAGGAAGTGCAACAACTGATGTTGAAAGCGATGAAATACCGAGCACAACAAGCGGCGCTTTGCCCGATACTTCACACGATAATTCAGAGCGGAATGCTTCCGTTACTGATATCGAAGCTGGCGAAAAAAACGATTACACCGAACATACCTGATACTCCAGAAGAGAATGTTGGATCTTCCCTTACTTCTCTTGAGAGCAGCGAAATCTCGTTTGAAGCAGTTAGTAACTCACCAGGTATTCCAATGGGGGGCGATGATTTTCAGTTAGAGACGGTGCAGCCAAAGCTCCGAATAAAGAGGATAAAAGAGGACGAAAGTAGTGATAGTGACAGCAGTAGCAGCGATGATGATAGCAGTAGTGATAGCAGTAGTGACGAGAGCGAGGAAATCAAGGCAAGAATCATTAGACAGAAAAGACAACTGGAAGCAATGGGCTCTGAATTTGCAGAGGAAAACACTCAACAAAAAGTTGAGAAAGATCGTCCGTCCAAGTCATCGAGCAAAAGCAGGAGAAAACTTATCGATGAGTCCAAAAACTCCGGTTCAGGGAAGAGTAGAAGAAATCTTAATGATGAAGGGAAGCTGTATTCGGGGCAGAGTAGAAGAAATCTTGATGATAAACGGAAGAGTAGAAGAAATCTTAATGATGAAGGGAAGCTGTCTTCGGGGCAGAGTAGAAGAAATCTTAGTGATGAGAGGAAGTTACCTTCGGGGAAGAGCAGAAGAAATCTTAATGATGAAGGGAAGCTGTCTTCAGGGCGAAGTACAAGGAATCTTGGTGATAAACGGAAGAGTAGAAGAAATCTTAATGATGAAGGGAAGCTGTCTTCAGGGCAAAGTACAAGGAATCTTGGTGATGAGAGGAAGCTGCCTTCGGGAAAAAGTAGGCGTAGACTAACTGCTGACGAAACCTCCGCAAGACCGATTGTAGATCGACCACCCAAATCTTTTAGAAAAAGTACGGGGATGTCTGGGACACCTTCCGTGGAATCTGGATCTTCTCATTCATCAAGGCGAAGAGACTCTGGCTCTTCCCATTCATCAAGACGAGGAGGCGCTGGGGACTCCAAGAGGGACGGCAAGCTTTCCTCAGAAAAGAGTAGACGAATTAACGATCAAGATCGAGATGAAATCAGGAGGGAGAGGATCGAAAAGAGGAGGGAGAGAAGAAGCAAGAACTCATTTCCAGAGGAAAGTAATGCCCTGCAGTCATCAGACAGAAGCGGTAGAAGCAAACTTGAAGATAGTGATCGACCTGAAGCACTTTCACGAAGTGTGGGAAGTGCTGCTTGTAGTATGGCAAGTGATAGAAATAAAGGTGGTGAGAGAAGAAGGTCGAGGAAGAAAAAAGATTCCTCTGAAACAAATGATCATTCTAACTCTCCGAAGAGTCCAAAGAGAGATCTGCGGCGGTCCAAATCGCGCCGTGACGTTAATTGAATACTTATGTATTGATGAACTATTAGATGTGAATAATTACTGAGGAGTACATACACTCTACCAGATGAGTAATGAACTATTAGATGTCAATCATTGAGATAGTGTCTTGAGAACAGTAGAATGATGATGTCTTGATGGGAACCACATCGCCGCCAAGAAGCTTGCATCTTGCATAGGACAAATCATGAGCGCAACAACACACAAACTTTTACAGTCACTGCAGTTTACGATTCAAAAGGAGGACAGACCAAAATGAGTCCCGTGAAATTTTCTCTCATTTATTATTTTTTTGAAGGGGGCAAAACAGTATTTGACCATGGTATTATTTCCGTAGTATGGATACTACACAGCCAAAATCCTATCTTTAATGTACTTCTCTTGATATGTTCCTCTAAGGACCCTCTTGAAGCAATATCCAAAGATGTACACTAAGCTCCACAAATCAGCCAAGTTAAAAGGATCCATACAGATAAGAGCTCCCTTCAGCTCAGGACCCTCAGCCCCACAGCATCCTATAAATAACAACCTATAGTAAGGTAATACATGCAATTTAGTTTATATTACACTCCTATCTTACTATATATAACGTTTGACTGCCCAATCAGTTGCTTGTTCTCAATATTTCATGCCCAAGACGAGTGAAAGGGGGTAAACATCTGCATGGAATTTGCCGATTTTTTAAGTTGACGGAGTCTCCTGACATTATGCCCAATTCTGGCCACGACAACATTCCTCCAATCCATTCTTCTTAACATTAATGCCACGGTTCATCTGCGTTTATCAGCGAGAAGTCAGCCTAACCCCACATCATATTGATCATCATCCAAAGTAACACGTCCGACCGGAACATGTTGGTGACTGATCCTGTCGTTATACCCACACCAAATCCATTGCAGATCACTCCTCCGCGTCATCGATTGTGTGTAACCGATAGATGAAGCGTCTAGGATGCATTATATTGATATGTGGAAGACGCCATCGAATTGCAACACCAAATTACTGAACATTATCAACACTCAGATGAACCGTCGGTTGTGGATGTCGACCCGAGCGGAGTGTATTCATAGAAATCACACCGGAAGACCGGCCATAACAATTCTAGTTTACTCATAGGTGAAGTTGGCATCGATAAATGGCGTTCGATGGCTTTAATCTCTTCATATAACTCCGATCATATGGACCGCCGACACGATGATGAAGCCGGTGACGGGCAGTTGTCGGGGGCATAATATTGGTCACTTATCTCAGACTCAAATACAGCCATATTGTCAAATGCTGTTTATTAGACATAGTAGAAGTGCTAGGTTGTAAATTTAGAAACGATTGTCACCAAAATGGCGGTGATTTTGATAGGGCAGAATGGGAGCCATCATGGTGGTGAACCCTTGCTTTGTGGAGATGGCAAAAACTTTCGCCCGATTTTGTCTGATCGCGTCTTGATTGTATGTAGGAATTAAGTAGTTGAAGTTCCTACGTAGCCAACATATCGGCTTTTGCCCATTCTCACAAACAAACGACAGTGAGTCAACTTTTTTCGGGGGGAAACAGAATACCCTCGGAAACACGAGGGTTTCGGAAGTCCGAGGGTACGGCAGATATATGTAGAAGCATCTAATAGGAGTATGTAAAAAAAACGTAGAATTCCTAATATAATTATTCTGCAATACTTCTCATCCTTGCCGAGCGAAAGACAGCGTTTGCTGCCCCTTTCGAAATCCAATGGCATAAAGATGAATTTTATTCTCCGCATCTAAATCTGCCATGCCTTGCTCCTTCCATTTTTTCGTCACGTCCAATAGTCTGCCAGCAATACTATGAATAGTTGGTCTTGCCCTGCTTTTTTTGCCAGCTTCTTTAAGACCTGCTTGTACCTCGAGTTCCAAAATTCGCACCATGGTTGCATCTTGGATTCTCACTAAGAATTTCCTACGATCTTCATCGAGCTCGGTGCTCTCCAAGTTGCATAACTCCTCCCACTGCTGTTGTGTTATGACCATGGCAACAGTAGTCATTCCCCTTCTATACCTAGCCCCTTCCGATATGAGTGCAAATTGGTCAGGGAGTCCAACAAATAAATCATTCTTTTCATCAAATAGGATAGATTTTGAAACAAACCCGTCTCCACGATATGCCTTCTGCCGCTTACTGATGACACCATTTTCGACGAGCCTCTCCAGCTCAAGTTGGACAGTATGATCCCCTATCTTGGCAGGTGCTGGAGATTTCATGGCATTATCCACAACAGTCGAGTAAGCTGCCGAAGCTGTAGTGGCAGTGGTCTTCTGAGCGGTAGTGGTCTTCTGCTTCTTCGTGGGAGGTTGAGCACATCTCTCTGATTCGGTATCAGCAACTGGAGTATTAATATATTCTCCAGTGGTAGAGGAATTTTCTCCGGTGGCAGAAGCATCGCCTTCACCAGCGGCAGAGGTATTGTGTGATATTGCTGGCATGCTTGGGCACGGAGACTTTGCTTGAGCGTAGGACACATTATGGTCAGGAGATGATACTGCCTTCAACATCCGTTTCTGCATGAGATTTGTTTGTCTCAAGACTTCGATTTCTGCATTAAGCCGCTGAATCTCATCCCTTTGAATTTGAAGAACCTCATTGTTACTTTCACGTGCCGTGACTGCTTCCTCCAGAATCCACCAGGAGCATTCATGCCAGGTGTAGAAGCAACATATCCTTCTGCATTGCTATTCTTTGGTGGCCCCCCACCGCCTGGAGTATGTCCACTTCGAGCTACTTCCTCATCCGGAGATAAATCACGGTGAAGTCTATTCTCGGTCATGGATCCCTTCCTCATAGATCGTGATGTGAACGCAGGCTTACGGTCCGGGAACTCAATGTTATTTTGGAGTGTTTTCGTCATTCTGTTTGCAACACTATCACTCCTGATTGATCTCAAGTGGGGGAAAATGAAGGGCTTTTTCAGATCACTAACTGTGTCACGGCGGAGGCCACCAAATAGGAAGAATACCGCGAACGAGAAGAATGGACACACCATATAGAGATTAAGGTCACAGAATACGAGCATACACTGACGCTCCTTCTGTTTGATGATAGACCAATCGAAATCAGGTGCTTGGAAGTATGGATCGAATGCTCCCTCGTCGTAGCGGGCGTAAGAGTGCTCTCCCCCTCTTGCAAGAGCGGCTCGGTTAAGGTTGAATTCAGCAAGTCTACTGCCGCTATCGTAGTGTTTCACTTTTTGGATGAGAGACAATGCAATGGATTTAGCATCTACACGATCCAATCCCAAATACTTGGCCCTTTCGACGGTTAAGCTTGATGATAGATCTTTGTAGAGAGGCTCGGATTTCCGTGTCTCTTTTTCCACTTCATTTTCAATACGACTCCGTTTGCATTCAGTATCAAAGTATGCTTTCGTAACCTTGTGCCAATCCGTCGAGTCCTGCTGCTTTGAAGAAAAGTCATTATTGGGGAACTTGATGCTTAAGACCCGCTTCGCTGACTTGTAATAAGTTTCTTTCGATTATGAAAAATCAAGGTACCCCTCCCCTATTTCTTTTTTTAGTGGAGTGATGGACATCCAATAAGCAAAATTCAACCAGAACATCTTCAGCCATTCACCCTCAACATGCTCCTCCTTCACGTCAGCAAGTTTGTTGACACCTGGCCATTGATCGTAAATTGTTAAATACTTGTCCAAATATTTTGTGCTAGTGCCGTCGCCTTCGACGGTCTTATTGGCCAACCCCATGTTACCCGCCGGTGGGGGTGCCTTCTTTTGGTTGTTGTTCACGTTCATATTATTTTGATGCCTGGATATTATGTACAGCGGCAGCGCTATCTATTTCCAAAAAAATAGCCATTTTTAGGGGGTACTTAGCGACGTAGTTAGCGTCACCACCCATAGCAGCAGCGACAGCGGCAGCGGCGTGCTGGTTTCCTGATATTGGATAGTACTATCGAGTAGTGCCGTCGAGTTGGCGTGGGGCGTGGATGGGGGCTCGCTTCGCGCTTGGTGAGAATTTTGCTCAAAACACGGGGAGGAATGCGCTCTCGCTCGGCTTCGCCTTCGCAAACCCTCGGACGAGGGTTTGGGACGCGCCCGAGGGGCGCCATATTTCGAAACCAGTTCGTTTCCTGCGTTCATTCTAATAGTCCTAAACCAAGACTCGCGAGATCATTGTTTCCGGCGCGGAAGAAGCCCACATCCCCTGCTGCCTGCCACTGCCACCAACAACACCACATACACAACAAAAAAAAACGACAAAAAAACAACCAACAAAGGAACAACATTCTCATCAAGATGAAGACAACAAAAAGCCAGAAGCAAGTCCGCTTCTCCAATAGAAGCCTCATGTCCGTCGTAGATAATCTCTCTCTTAACAAAGAGTTGGCATCCAAACTTTGGTATTCCCAAGAAGAAACTGATCTTTTCAAGGCGTGGCTCTCCCACCAAGTTCGTGAGGTCCGCACGCAGCTCGGAGACCACAGCGCTCTCATCGACGAAGACGCCGTTACCATCAACGCTGCTGCTATTCTTGGTCTAGAGAAGTATCTCAGCCCCGAGCTAACAGTAGAGTACAAGGATAGACGGCTTGCCTTACAGAGGGCCGTCTTAGCAGAGCATCGGTGGCATCGTGCCTTGCAGATTCCACATTCTTCGAGACTGGCCATGATATCGTCACGGAATTCACGATGGGCAAGAGAACGAGCACGTGCAGCTGCTTTATTTTTAGAGCAAGATGTCATGCAAGACTTTCGAGAAATGAATCTCCCAGCGACGACGCCTCGTCGTTGCTCGATGCCTCCTCTTAATGAGGCTGATGCTACCGAAGAGGGGCACAAGGGGCACCCTTACCAACGACGATGGAGCACTGCCTCTTGGAGCTCAATTCGAAACAACGTGTAAGCCATGCATCGGATTACATTGAACCCGTATTACAAAACACACGCTGGCGAGAGACGGCAGAACAAGATGTCTCCGTCTCCACCATCCACCACATCATGGCACGTAAAAGAAATGAAGGAAAGTTCGACTTCAATACAGTTGCCGTTTAGAGAAGTGAAGACTTCAAGCTTATCACAGATCTTCTTCTTTAAGCGGATGGCTATTTGAAATTTAGATAGTTTACATAAGTAATAAATAGAACTTTTAGTCAAATAGTCAGAGTTAGCTCAGTAGTTGTATCTACTTATTTTACATAAGTAATAACCAGAGGAATTTTAGTTAGATAGTGTCAGCTGATAGGGGCAGCATCAAGTTGAAAGGTATTATCAGATAGTTTCTATCTAACATATATCATGATGACCGTCTATCTATCTGCTCACAGTCAAGATAGATATAGATTATTTTGGCGTCCTCGGGCACAGCCCGGGCCCCTCCTGGTTTAAGTTCTCCTTTCTCTACTGATCCTCGGGTCTAGAGAGTAGCTACTAAAATAATCTATCTATCTAGCTACTCTCTCAGATACAGACCGGCAACCGGCAAGATGTTGTACAAAATTGGAGTAGTATGAACAACGCTACTTACATGTTCGCCGATGCCTCCAGCTTCGCCTGAATCACATCACAGGTAAAATTTTGCAACGTAGGGCGGCGAGGAAGGAGAGGAATGAGTTATTCGGTACTCGTTTTTTTTGTCGGCACGGCACCCGGGTGCCTGTCCAACGATTCACGAAGAGCGTTCGTCGTGACTCGCTGATGCAGTCGTGCAGAAGCTGCCGTGCGTGACTGCAACCAAGCTGAATGACGGACCAGCAGGATGCGAACCCAAAATTTGAGCTTCTCATCTCCGAAACCAGTTCGTTTCCTGCGCTCTCGGCTCAAGTATACTTCTATCTCGCGGAAATGACCCACTCAAATATGCCAATTTGATTTAAGGCGTATCTAGGTACATTGCTTGTTGTTTAAGAACATCCTTACGTTTAGTTTGAATCTAATACAATGATAAGTTCAAAACTCATTGTGGCCAACTAAAATTAATTCGCTCAAACCTAATAACTATTCTTTCTAATCATCATCATTCACAGCTTTGATCTTGACCAAAACTTTGCTGAAAATAGCCTTCATCTTCTTCGCCTCTTCCAGATAAGCATGCTCCAAGTATTCATTTAAACCAGTTTCGCCATTCTCCACATCCAAAGCGATCCACAGAAAGTCGTTGTAAGAGAACTGAACTCGTTGCGAACCACTCATTGCCATTTTCAGAGCACTGTTAATCAAAAACAAACCCTCATGAGTGCGGAAAATACCAGGTTGTAGCCTTGCGGCGATACTAAGACCATCCGCGGCTCCCTGCTGGACGGATAATTCTTCTTTTGTATCCATATTTTTCGCTATGCTCTTTTCCAGTGAAGAGAGGGTAGAGTTGATATCGCCTGAACTCCCAAGGACAGCACCAATCGCGACAGAAGCTGCTTCCTTCACCATAGTCTTATCATCCTTCATCAAAGTTAGAATAATACTTGTGATGCTTTTGTAAATCTCTCTATCAATATTTGCACCAATTGGCCTGGACAAAACACGGCGACAGATACAAGCAATTCCATGCTTGACTTCAACAGAACACGACGACAAATTAGATGCTTGATCAACAACTAGTTCTTCCATGGCAGAGTTTGCTTCATCTACACCAAGTAGTTCGCATGCATAACCAACCACCTTGGCAGCACTTTCACGGATGCCGTCATCTTCATGAAGCACAAGTTCTTTCCCAGCATCAAGAGATGAAGGAACACTCTCTGCAAGTTTCACTTTGCTACCGCCGTGTTTGAGTACAACAGCCAAAGCCTCAAGGGTTGCAGTTTGAATGGCAACCAACCCAGCAGTATCAGCTGTTACACTTGAGCTCTTTCCAAGCGATGTGGAGACAAGCTCCTTGATTAATGGGTCCACACGAGTTGACAGTGGCATCAGTAATGCAAGAGCTTTGATCGCCTCAATACGCACCTGACGGGACGGGTCGGATAATGCCTTGACAAACGTTGTTTGAAACTGAGGAACAAATGCTCGCAATGCTGGTCCACCCTTCGTCAAGATCAGTCCAAGAGTTTGGACAATTGCGATCTTCACCGCAGGCGGATTACGATCACCAACGATACGAAGCAAAGGTCCAGTCAATTTAATCAAGAATGGCCCAGCAAGGTACTTAGTCTGAGTAATCTTGATCAGTTCACCTAGACCAGACGCAGCGAGCTCACGTGTCGTAGCATCCCCATACAGAATTCCGCGTTGATATATTGGAAGCAATGGTTCGAGTCCTGGGTAAACAGAATGAGCAGAGAAGTGATTTGAGTTAGAAACCCGCTTTGAAACTGTCATGGCTTGTAGAAAGTATGACAGTGTTGAATCCGAAAGACTAATCAAAACCTCCACGTTTGTGTATCTCATTTGATGAGATTTCAGGTAGTTTATATATGTTGTCGTCATTTTCAACAGAATCGTGTGAAGATCATAGATCGAAAATATTTACCTTTTGGAATATTGAGGCCCGGTAAAAAGAAATCTCCATCGCCGACTCCACCCTTCCGGTATCGTGCATCGCTGACCATACTTCCTATCAAATCTTTAATGTATCTGATGTGCTTGACAAGCTCCTCCACTGGAACACACTTTGTAAGTGCACCGATGGCTACATTATTTGCCTTGAGTACTACGCTATTGTCATCATTCAAACGATGAATTAATTCACGAATAATTATATCCACGTCCTCATGAAAGTCAGCAGCCGATTGCCCTGATGATAAGAGACGAGTGAAGCAGATTGTAAGAGAAATGTAAAAATCGGAAAATCACATAGACACAGAATCGAATACGTACTCTCTTCGACAATGATTTGGAGGAACCAACAGGCTTCTTTTCGAACAGACTCTTTGTCGTGTGTGCACTTGCTGATCACTTCGCTAATGAGCCAATTGACACCTACTGTATCAACATTGCGACATAATGCACGAGAACAAGAACGAGCAGCTTCTTCTCTCAGTTTTTCTTCTTCGTCCAGACTAGCACCATAGAAAGAAGACAATTCCATAATCAAAGTTGGAATAATACTATTGAAGTGCATGTGAATTGTTTGACTCGTCGCCGCAGAAATACTGGCGAGAGCATCGGCATGACTAATCGTCAAAGGAGCTTTCAGCACCCTTGGAATGATGTAAGGCAGCAACTCCCTGCTTCGGACGCTCAGTATACCAGTCACACCGTTGAGAGCACGAGTTTTGGTGACATCATCCTCACTTTCCATCGACACGAGGAGGGCTGGCACAACTTCGTCGAGTGTACGAGTACCAACAACCTGGAACAAACTCTGGAAGCACTGAGTCGCCATTTTTCTAACCTGATCATCCTCATCGCACAATGCATCTTGCACCACTTTGACAAGAATGTTGAGGAATTTAATGATCTGCTCTTTGCTGGAAGATGCGATGACTTCCGCGAGACCGACACACACTCCCTGTCGAGTGTGCTCGTCTCCCCTATATAGTGAGTCACGAAGAACTGGGATGACTTCAGGAAGAACTTGATCTCCAAGCTTTTGGACGATATCACCAAGGCAGCGGCCAGCTACTTGCGTACGCTCAGGGTCACCACTAGCGAGAGAGACTACAATTTGGTCCACCAATTCTGAAAGAATCTCTCTAAGCGTCCTTGGTGTAACACTAACAACAGTTTTCCAAACTTGTACTGCCGCCTGTCGAACCACAGCAGCCGTATCACTTCTCGCGAGATACAGACTACTGAGCACCCTCTTGCGTGTTTCGTTACCCAGGACGAGAGCGATCTGCGCTTGTGCTCTTTCTGCCTGTCGGATATCATCCTGTGTGTCAGCATTACCCTTGACAACCTTTGTTCCACCAAGCATGCTGAGTA
This sequence comes from Skeletonema costatum, assembly GCA_018806925.1. Taxonomy (NCBI): domain Eukaryota; phylum Bacillariophyta; class Thalassiosirophyceae; order Thalassiosirales; family Thalassiosiraceae; genus Skeletonema; species Skeletonema costatum. The sequence continues at coordinate 164,765 of JAHBBA010000144.1, read as the reverse complement.
AGTCACCCAGAAGTGTGAGAGATGCAACACGAATCCTATAGTCTTCGTTGCTGAGTCCATTCTCGAGAGATGGCAGTATCTTGTCCTTGTGCGCTTTCCCATTGCTCTTCACTAACACTCGTCCAGCTCGCAAGGCGACGTCTCTGACGGTTTCATTGTCATCTGCAAGACCATTCAAAAGCGCTGGCAATGATTCATCAATCAAAGAAGCGTACGCCTGGCCGAGAGCTGAAGGCAAGAATGTAAGCACCCATAGCACACCTTCTCTTGTTCCAGCCTTTGGATGGCTATTCAAAGGTAAGATTTCATTCACCATGACATTTTGTACCATGCTTGCTCCGCCAGCAACCAAGATCTCAGTCAGCCCTTGTGCAGCACCACTCCTCTCAACACTGCTGCCACTTTCTGACCGCAAGGTTTCTACAAGCCATGGTCGCAAATCAGGGAATGTTGCCTCTCCAACACCTCTTGTGAGCGAGCCGAGTGCCTTAGCTGTTATGGATCTAACGTCAGGGATCGGGTCGAGTAGTGTAGACTTTAGATCTGGAAGAAGAATTGGTAAATATGGCACGAAATCTCGTGCATCATTGACCATGGTGCAAATATTTCCACTAATCAAAGCCGCATAACGCTTCGTATTTGCAGCTCGATCTCTCAGTCCCCTATGAACAACAGGAATGATGATGGATAGACTGGGCGCATCAATAGCGTGAAGAAACTCAGTCGAAATCAAAGCTTCTAAAGCATGCAGCGTTCCATTCGCGGGATCTGTCAAAGCATTGAGGATTGTCTCAGAAATAGAAGAGATCTCAGGATTCTTAATAACCGTACAAATTTCCTCCAAAGCATCTTGAGCACTCTTTTTCACCTTGGGGTGTGTGTCACTGAAAGCCTCCGTCAACTTGGGAACGACTTTGGGAAGGCAGCTGGCAAGCTGTTTCGGTGCACAATGGCTCATACTACCCAACATGTGGATACTAGCTTGCTTAGTTCTCCACTCTGGTTCATTGAAAGCTTCCAGTACGGCAGGCATGACCAATTTGACTCCATGACCAGATAATTTAGCCATAATGAGTCCCACAGTTTTATCTGCAGCAGTGCGGACGTGATCATTGCTGTCACTGAACGCTTTCAATAGTGCAGGTAAGAGAACAATAACATACGGTTCGAATAGAATGCCCAATCTGCTGCTCAAAAGCTCAATCGCAAACAAAGAACCTTCTTTGCTAGTTGGGGAACCTGACGTGCACGCTTCCTCGAGTCGCTTCACAACTTCATACTTCTTCAGACTGGCGATTCCACTACCCTTCACGACAGCAGATATCCCGTAAGCTGCACCTCTTCTTGAAGCCAAATTGCTCCCATGGATGCATTCATTCATTAAGTCGTCCAATAGAGACTCAACTCGTTGCTGTGTTGTTCCCTTCTTCATTAATTTTGAGAGACATAGAGCAACACTGGACTGAACATCTTCACTGGGCGTATTCAATGCTTTCAGGAGCATATCAACAATTCCATCGATCTTGGTGTCATCCTTTAGATGGAGTGCAATAGACCCCAAAGAGACAACTACACCTTCTTTTCTGAAATCAGATGCGACAACTGATTTTGGCACTTTTTCTGGACTAAGTGGATCGAGATTCGTTTCATCAGCACGACCCGTATTCAAAACAGCCTCAAGTTGAGGTAAGAAGAATGATGCTGCTTCTTCGGACGACCCATACGATGCTACAATATCACGAGCGGCGTCACGCGAGGCATTCCTAAGACTCTCGTTTCCATCTCCAAGTCCATAGGACATGAGAAAAGAAAGAAGGATCTTGAGCACTGGAAGATCCAATTTGACATTAGCAGAAGGGTCAGTGAGAGATGATATAGCACGTAAGATTCCCATTCTTGTGGCAACCTTACTGTCAGAATCGGCTTCGGCTGTTTCTTTCTTAGTTGATGACGGACTCTTGAATTGATCCATCAATGAATCTTGGTCAAGAGACCTTTCTTTTTTGGGAGCTGCAACCTTCGCGAGCAATTTCTTTGTGGCAGCACTCTTTTTCGGAGCTGGCGCTCCCGTGATCTTTGACATACTTGCTGACACACTTGATACTTTCTTAGTCTTTTTCTTCGGCAATCCGGTATCGATAACTTTCTTTTTCGTAACTTTCGCCGCCGGAGGAGGTGCGACGGGGAAGACTGACGATGGCTTTGATGTCTTCTCTTCGACGTCGTTCCCAGGTGCAGGAAACGACCCAATGTAAGTATTGCAAAGCTTCACAATATTCTTCTCGGCCGTGCCTGGATGCATTCCTACTGCATGTGTGAAAGATGCAGCCGCAGCAGATGCTATTGCACTGTCTTCGTTGCTTAGGAGGGGCAACAGAGGAACGGCGTACATTTTAGTTGGCGGGTCAAGCGGAGTACTGCCCACATCTACATCTGCACTATGACCATGTGCCACTAACCACGCCCTACGTGCTGCATTCTTGATTCGATCAGCTTTGTCGTAGCAATTAAGCCAAATTCGATTTTCAATCAAAGGATTGCCCCTCACAAGTTTAGGTTGTTTCAAAGCAATAGCTGTTAATGTTTCCATGGCTGCGACTCTGTTATTTTCGCCTCCCAACGCTCCTCGTTCACCTAGAAGGGGAGCGATTTCGGGAGCAGCCAAACCTGGACTGGCATCGTCAGTGACGTAACACGAAGTCAATGCTTCATATGGAGATGGATTCACAAAAGTCTGCGAACGATCATGACACAGTAATTCCAACACGGTGCTTGCCATGTCTTTTCTCAATTGCTTCACAGCCGCATCAACTTCATCGCCCACTAGCATCGCGGAGTGCCTCTCGAGTACAGTCAGGGCCGCATCGCATCCAGGTACGTTTCGTGGACCAGTAAGAGCTGCGTGAATGATTGGAAAGAGGAAGGCAAATGAGTTGCCCGACAAGCAGTCTCCATACTCGTCCATCTCAAATATCGAGCAAGCAGCAGGTGCGCAAGGAGAAGGTAGTTCAGACACAGCCAAAGCGCTTCCTTCCTTCTTCGAACCATAGCTAATTGTCAACGCTCTTGCCAAAGTAGGGGCGTGAGTTTCATCAATCTCATAAACACATGAAGCGAGAGTGGAGAGTGTATCGAAGCTATCCACCTTCAATGTATGTAATTTCAAAGCATGAGATGCTGACACAGCGGCACCAACAACACTGGGACCAAAGATAGGGAGAGACGAATTGCCAACTTCTATATCCGACTCACAAAGACAACGGATCGCAGCCAAAGCGCGTGGAAAGTCTCCCAGAAGTACCTTCGATAGCTGGTCTCTTAGCTTCGTTTGCTGCGCCAAAACTTCCTTCTCTTCAGCTGTGAGAACAATTTTAGAAGGGCCGATTGATGCACCTTCTTGTGCTCTCTTCTTCTTTGCAAGATCCTTTTTAACTTGCTTCTCCCATTCCTCATCTGCAAAGGAATCAAAGCCTCCTTTCTTCTTACGACTCGCTGCCTTCTTCTCTGTGCCTGATTTCGCCTTGGAGGGGGCACCTTTAGCAGCTGATGCAACGTCCTTCCCCGCTGAGAATAACGCTCCTTTGGGGCTGCGGAAAAGAGCAACTTCATCTTCTGTCATGGATTCAACAGACTTCATAGCGCGATCTAGGTGAGACACTAAATGCATAGGAATCTTTTGAATACAAAGTTCAGAGGCAAAACTGTACGGCTTTTGTTCCTCATCATCGGCATCACCAAATTCTGCATCGAAGCTTCCAGCAATACCACCTAGCGTGGTAATAAGGCTCATCGCCGCCTCGTTGATGGAAGGGCTAACAGCTTTCTTTGCATCCCATTCGACGATCTTTGGAGCTTCAGCATCATCTCCATCAGCTTCATTCAGCGCTTGATCTAAACTTGCGGATGCAGCGCACATTGCAACAAAGTCAGCGAGGTTATTGGTCATTTCACTGTCACCACTCTTCTCAACAAATGGCATAATCGTCTCATTAATCACATCTAACATGTGACTTACAAGTGCAACGCGCTGTCTACGATTTGATTTCATCGTCGTGCCTGCATGAGACAAAATCAGCGCTCTAAATAATGCACCCGCTTTGGTCACCGCACCATCACCCAACAACTTATTCGCAACGTTTCGAACGGAGTTTGGATCGTAACCCTTGTGAGAAGCATTCAAACTGAGCTTTCCTCTGCTTGCGGTATTGCCACAGCATACCGGGAGCTTGTTAAAAGTTTCATCTACCGGTTCAAATTGCTCTCTCGACAATCGCGTCTCATTTAAGGATACTCTAGCATCTTCATGCTTCAGAGACCTTTCATTCACATGAGAAAACAGAGCATACAGAACTGCATCAGCTGCATTGGCGGAGGCGGGTGAGTAAGTTACAATTGTTTTCAGCGATGATTGGATGGAAGAATAGGAAGTTGATGACGGTGTGCCCATAAGCGAAAGGTAGAGTGGGTTGGCTGCGCAGATAGCCACGGCTTTCGTGGCAGCACTAAAGGGACTGTCATGTCCTTCATTCAAACGTTTCTCGATCACCCGAATCAGTGGTTGATCAGCCCCCCTTCCGACCTTCTTTCCTCCCTCTGCTTTAGCAGTGACCTTGCAATGTAGTGCAATGATGCGGTGCAGAACGTAATTCAACAATGCGTCAGCCCTCGCCGCCTCAAGCATGGAAGGACTATACAAGAACGAGGACTCGTGTCCCTTCACAGTTCCTCCGGCAGCAACGACCTTGACAGCTGAGGGTGGCAACGTAAATCCACTTGAGTGGTGAGCATACATGACTAGGAAGAACACTGCCAAAGTTCCATCAACCTGCGCCACAGTATCAGAGGATGCAAACTTCTTCATCGCAGCATCAATAACCGATTCCAACCCCTGTTGTATTTTCTTCTTCTCCATAAGGTCCACAATCACCAACTCTAGGAATGTCTCACCCCCCTTTGCTCCCTTCTCGTCACTTGAAATAACATCCCCATCTAGATACAAGGAAGCGGGTGATTGAATCAACGAACCAAATCGAAACTTGAACTCCCCATCCTTGGGAGAATACTTCTTTAGTGGTTCAATCAGATACCCCAAAGCCTTATCATACCCCCCACCAACAGTGTGACTACCATGCTTCCTAAAGAGCTGCATCCACGTTGTAAGAGCATTATATCCAACCTCCTTTGCAACAAGGGTCGAATCCGCAGTAGTACTGTTATTCACCACCTTGTCCTTGGGTAACACAGATACCAAAGTAGACAATACTTTATTCGCCAACTCGGAACAATCATCATCATCATCACCACTTCCCAAATGAAGAAGATACCGTCCAATCCCATCCAACGCCGCATATCCACCACCACGTACATCACTCGTAGTCAAGGACGTAAATGCATCACAAATAGCCTCCACAACAATCTTGGTCGTGGCCACATTATTAAACCGACAATACACAACACACGTCTTCCATGCCCAATTCCTCATTTCCACCTTGGAAGATTTGAGATGCTTCATTGTGGATGAGAGGAGGAGTCCTCCCTCGGTGAGTTGGGTGGATACATCCAATAGTACTACATCAGATGGAGAGAGGAGGGAGGATAGAATGGCATGTAATAATGGCAACACCGATTCAGGATGGGAACGTAACTTTAATCCCAATTGTGGTGCCAATTGTGTATCAAAGTTGGATTGGGTTGTGCATTTGGATAGTGCGTGTTTGGCCATGATGATTTGATTTGGTTGTGGGAAGGATGGTGTTGTCTTGGTGGTGGAGGATGTTAGTGAGGATGATGTCATGAATAATTCCATTAGTGTTGATTGGATATCCTCTTCTTGTTGTTGTGAGGCTGTTCCAGCTGCCAAAGATAGGGCAGAAAAGATGATCGATGTGTTGGTATTGGCAATGGAGGATTGATCTTGAGCCAAAGTTAGGAAGGCCTGTGATAGGGATGATTGTGGTTGCTGCTTGTTAAAATTGACAACAGCCTCATCCAATAGAGCAACATGATTATCCCTTGCCAACAGTTGACAGAGACCCAAGCACAGTGCCTTTAATGTATCGGTCTCGTTGTTGACATTAGAAGCAACAATTGCACTTTGGATGATGGTACTCATACGCCGTGCCGAGTGGATGCTACAGCAATAATTTGGCAGCGAGGAAGATGTTGTTGCAAAGTCTGCCAATACACTTCTACATTCCGCTCCATCCTCATTGTCTTCATCATCATCGCCATCAGGTTTGGATGACGGCAGAGCAACAAGTTGAATCACCGAGTTTAAGATTACATTACGTTTGGAACGTGGCAGTCCGTCGACGGAGGAGGTGGAGAGTCGTAGCAGAGACTGACGGAGTTCGTCACTGTCGCCACCGTAGTCGTCGCTCATGGTGGTGGCTACGATGAGAGTAATAATAAGTTTGTCTTCAGGCGCTATTCTGTTGCCTGGTCCTTCACTAATAGTAGATGCGTGTGTAGGGCGTAGGCTGGCGTAGGGCAGTCCGGATTTGCTCATGGTGAGTCGGACGCAGGCCAGTTTAAATGACAGCATGTTTATTGACTAAATGACATTACGTTTGGAGCACTTAGCCACCGATCATTAGAGTTTTAGATTACGCCTTTCGGACTTGTGGGCCGTTCTGGGCTGTGCCAATTTTGGAGAGTGAAAGCAAAATGGTATTCAATTTCCATTTTCAATTCATTCAATGAAAGGTGGCAGCAGGAGGCTGATTGATCGTTGCGTTGGAACTGCAGAGAGAGTTTCATGGAGGGATAGATAAAAGAAAAAGAATAGAAAAAGAATGATAAGGATGGAGGAAATATCGAGATCATCTTGCTGCTGTTGCGATCAGCGGGCGCCGCCGCCGCTGTCGAACAGAAAGTAGCAGAAAAAGAGGTTCCCTCATCACTGTGGCGCTCCTCCTACTTTCAGCACTGCTGCCTTCCACTATAGCTTCATCAACATCACGGCGGCTGCGTGGTAAAAAGAAGTCCATTTATCGTGGTATACCCCAACATGGAGCACAACGTCCATCTATCCCATCTCAACATGAACATGACGAACAATTGAGGAGGCTGATACTCATCGCTTCATCCTCCAGGGATCACGCCGATACAGAAAAAGAGGAGGCGAGGAGAAAACTGGTCAACATGCTAGACACTACTGATCAAGCTGCTGATAGCGACACCCAACAGCATAGGGAACTGGCCAAGAAGGGCACCAATAAGAAAACGTCCAACAAAAACAAGCTCAATAAGAACAAGCTGACAAAGCAACAACGTCAAAGAATCAAACGATTGAATGCCCAACGAAAGAAAAAGAATGCAGAGCGTAAAAAGAAGAAACAGTTGCAGCAGTTATTAAACCAACAGTCAAAGCAGCAAAATGCAAAGAACAACAACAACAACGACGATAAGAAACAAACGGATGGGAAATTTACATTTGGTCCACCACCCAAAGAAAAACCCAAGCCTCAGAATTCGGCAGGGTCGATATCCGCGTATGCGTCTGGAAATAGTATGGCTGATGTGTTTGTGAATAGTTTGGCATCTAACTTTGTTTCAGATGAAAGTGGTGGCGGTGGTGGTGGTCCGTCTCCTACTCCTCCTACTCCAAGACCACCTCCCCCAAAAGATGATGAAGAAGAAGATGACGGAGGAGATGATATTCAAGAAGCTTCTGCTGGTAGCTACACCATCACACAAGGGTCACTCGTCCCATCCTTAAAAGATACCTCTACCCAAATTGATGGGTTTGAAAAAGCATCCAAATTAAATTGGGAATTCTCAAAGACGTACCCATGGAAGGTTACCAACGATGTGTCCTACGAAGGCAAATCAAGTCTCATGAGTGGCTTGCCCCCAAGTTCTGCCAATGTTGTGGTTGGAAAATCTCTCTATTCGAATATGACATTGTCTCTTGACAATCAAGATTTGATTCAAGCAGCAAACAAAAATGGTGCGGTCTTATCTTTTCAAGTCAAGGCTACCGAGGCTTTGAGTTGGCCCATTTCTGCTTTTATGGTTACCCTCAATGATAAGATTGTACTCTCTCCTTCCGATGTAGAGTCATCTGCATCAATAATGTGGGAAGAGAATGAGTGGGCAGAGTTTAGTGTTGTGATTGATGCGGGAGATAGTTCTAGTGCCAATTATGACATCAAGTTCATCCACGTGGCGAATCCACTAGGACTGGATAAATTACCAAACGTTCCTGCTGCTTTGGAATTGTACATGGATGATGTTCGACTTGCCCCATTTACTCGCAAGAGTGATTCGTTAGACATGACCACTGGTGGAAGTAGTAATGGGGCCAAGTGGAAGGAATTGTCGGGGGTATTTGTTGCCTCTTCGGAAAGTGTGAACCAGCAAAATGGCCATGCCGATCTGACTAGCATCGTGTACTCAAAGCTTGGTGGTAGACTGAAGTATGAGTTGAAAACTTCCACCCAACGGACCATTCGATGATCTTGCCATCCTGTTCAATGGGATGCTTCAAGATGCGCAATTTGGTCAAAGTGCAAACTTTGAATTTGTGCAGATGGAAATCCCAAGAGGGAAAGTTGTCATAACGTTTCGGCACAGAAAGAATCCAGGGCAATTGTCTGCAGGGACATTGGATAAGCTGGGGACCACCAAGACTGATGGAACAAATAGGGTCAAGAACATTGCATGTTGGTTAGATAGATAGATAGACAGTGATAGGCCCACCTGACTATATAATTTCTGTTACATTATTATTACTAGGGTGAAGAACATTGAACTTTGAGGAAGAATGGAATTCATTCTCTGCGTGTACAATCAACATGAGGAGAACAAATAATAAACTTCATTTCAAATGTATTCTTTTAACTTGTCTTAACACGAATTATTTACATTCCTACACTCTAGGAGCATTCAACGATAGCCCCATCTACACACTCACATCACATGTCAAACAGACATTACTTCACCTCAAATCTCAAATGAGACTAAGTCCACATCTGATAAGTGCTTGTTTCGAAGGTCCTTCTACCCATCTCGACTCGTTTCGCACCACTTTCAGCACCATCTTTTTCATCTCCCATCAACTTGGTATTCTTCCTCGCACTCAAAGTTAATAGCCAGTGACTCAACGTGGCCAGGGTATCACAAGCTAAATACTGTGCCATCCCACTACCAGAATTATTGGCCAATGCAAGCAGTGTTGCGGTACACCCTGGAGTATTCGTCATGGTGACCAAATTAAAAGGATCATCACTCAAATTCTTCAATGTATGCAAAGCACTCAGCTGCTGCTCGGGACAGTCATGCTTGAAAGCTGCCTTTGTAACGCTTCCGAGCAAATTGGCCGTGTTGGCCAACTCTTGACGACAATTGGAATCGCAAGATAGATTCTGCAATGCATAAAATGCACACTTTCCACATTCTACTTCACTTCCCTCCACGTTGGTAACAAAGATCGCGGCTAGTTTGGGTACCTTGAACATGAGATGATTCAAATTGTCAGGATGGCGTGTCAAGTTGGTCAACGTTGCCATGCACAAGATATTCGCATCCTTTTCCATATGATTGGCAACAGTTACCAACGCAGTGGTAATCGATTCCATCCTTGCAAGTTTTGGAGACACATCCTTATCCTTACTCAGGTGCAGCAACATTTTGAGCGTAGATAAACGTGCCGCGATGAGGACCTTCTTGTCCTTTGCCGACTTTTTCTCAAGGTTACCGTTCTTGTCTACCTCAATAACTCGAGCAATGGCGTACATGAGAATACGGTTGGATGCCATTTCCTTTCGATTCTTCTTAGCCAAGAACGATGTAGATAGGCATGCTGCATAGCGAATTTGAGGGTATTTGTCCGCCATATTTCGTGCCAATGCCTCGGCAGTATGAGGAAAAAGATAGACCATTTTCCAATTCTCTTCTGGGATGCAGAGCTGCATGAGTGCATTGATACAGCGGGTTCGTTCTTCTTCGGTTGCGGCGACAGTACAGAGGACTTTAGTTAGTGAGGAGACCACCCCGGCAGTTCTTACGAGAGGGATCTGATTTTTTTTTTTTAGGGTGAGTGTTTTGATTGCACCGCAGGCGTTGACTCGGCGGTGGTGTGTAGCTGAGGGATCGGTGAGAACATCTAAGAGAGCCTTGAGAGATGCATCAGGTTCTTTCAGCGACGCTAACATTTGTTCTTGCAATTCAGTCTGTAATTCATCAGCATCTTTTGGTTTTTGCACCACTGGTTCGATCTTTTGCACCGCCGGTTCAATCCTGGGAGAGGTTGTTGTGTGAATAGCAGGTGAAGATCGTGGAGATGAGGAAGAAGTTCTTCGCGTAGATGCTCGTGGAGATCGCACCTCGTCCTTCCGTGGCGACCTGTCTGATGAAGCAGCATTAGAGGCTTTCTTCCTGTTGTCTTTCGGACTTGGTGGAATCTTTCGCATTTGGCTATAACGTGAGCGCTGTTTCAGTTTCATCTGGGATGGACTGATAACTTTTTCTTGTGAGATAGAGGTTGACATGTTTTACCTCAAGTAAGAGAGCTTTTGCTCAATTGAAAGTGATGTAGATTTATCTTGCAATGAAGGCGCTACTTGGTCGATCGCTGCTTCTTTATTGCTCAAATCAATTGCTCAAGCAACGGAAGAGTAGTCTTATGAATGATGCGGCACCTCCTTTGAACCTCCAACGAAGCTCCTTTCTCAAATGTGCGATGGGATAGGTTTGGCGAGAGGTGCTTTCCGATTGATTTTCGAGTCTCACTTCTCTCCACCTTTCTTGCCTTTCTCTCTTCTCTTCTCTTCTCCTCGTGACTCTAACTGGTGACTGATCTGCGAACCACCAGTGACTCTAACTGGTGACTGATCATGCGAACCACGTGACTGGGCATGGTAACTATTTGATTCCTACGTTCGGTTAGTACGTAGGCGGCTGTAGAGAGTGGGGCTTGAAGCCGTGCGTGACTGGTGACTACTTACTACTTAGCTGGCAACACAGCGATCGGCCAAACAAATTGACCAATTTGCCACCAACGTCGACAGCAGCATCCTTTCATCTTGGTCACATCATCATCATGATGTAATCGTGCGTACAACAGTGCGTGAATCGATGTACTACTCCCGAGGGGGAAAACGACCAGTACCTACTCCCACACAGCATTCCAAAGCGCAGTGATACTCTACTCCATCCTACAATTTACTTATTCTCGGAGAGACAATCAGCCTCTGGATCAAACTACGACCTCTTTCATAAACTACGAGCAAGGTCACCAAGGGTAGTTCGCAGCTTGTTCATGGTAAAAGGTTCTTGTGCATTCATTGCTTGCCTTGCCTTGCCACAATCACAATGGTATCCCTCCGAATCGGTAGGATGCGTGCCCCATCGTCGGTATTCAAGCGTAAGAGCTCCAAAAAGTCTCTGCGTGGCAAGGAGAATGACCCCACCTCTAAGAGAAACATCGAAGAGAGCATATCCCACTCAAGCGACCAATCAACAACAGACGAGTCGATGGGTAGCAGCGACGGAAACAACATAGACAAGCCAATTGTTGTACATTTGATTGGCTCGACGGATAGCGGCGGCAACAAATTTACTTACAAGCCTGCAAATCGTCGACCTAGCCTTAGGCGATCATCCTCCTCAAATGGCTCCTTCAAAATAAGTGACAGCGTTCGTGAGGCCATTCAAAAACGGACTAGTAGCGTCTATCGCAGACGTAGTAGCATCCGAGGCCAAGGAGTAACATTCCTCGACGAAGTGCTCGGCCTTACACCAAGACACATTGTCACCCAGACTTACTACCGGCCTCGTACTAGCATTGAAGAAAGGAAAACCATGTACTATTCCTCAAAAGACATCCTTCTATTTGAGAGAGAACTTTTGTATGAAAAGGTAGAGGCTGAAATCAAAGCGATTGAGAGACAGAAAAAGAAGGAGCAGGATGGAGATGTGTCAATAGAGGATGAGGATTCGGACAATGAACCACTGGACCTTGAGCAAGTACAGAAACTAGTTCAAAAAGTTAGAAAATCGTCTCAACTTGGAGCAGTATACAAAAGAAGACGCAATGTTATGACATGGATGTGTGTGATGTACAGATTGACTTATTCCGTAGGTATTAACTAATAGAATTGCAGAAAGTGTAAAAATGTGTTGCCAATCAATTAAAATTTCTACTTCCTCACATCTTTCTACTTCGTCACAAATTACAATTGAGCAGGTGGAAGTCATCACTTCTTGTAAAGAACGCAATCGAGCAATAATAACAGTGCATGCAGTACATAATATATAATATCATATAACATCCTCTCTTCATGGAAGTTCAAGAAAAGGCAAGATATTCTTGATCACAATACTTGCACCAGATGTGATTCGATTATATTTCCTTTCATCATCGACATTGGTAGTTGCAATGTTAGCTTTATCCTTTGAAAAGTCATCTGGCATATTCTTTTTGTCATCCTCGTCGAGTTTAGCCTTCCAGAGAGCGAGTTCAAGCAGTGTTGTAGCCTCCTGCAATAACCTGTAATGTTCAAATTTATAGTAACGCATTCTGCTGTCAATAGACTCAATCCATTCTCTTATTACCGAGCTTTTTCGATAGGAAGGAGTATTGGGTAGAACTTGATTGATCTGGTTGATTCTTTCATTCATTTCATTTTTCCAGCTCTCAAAGTGTAAGCTAGATACAATTTTCTGGACCCCTCCAGCAAGGTCAACTGCAGTTAGTTGTCTACATCGAAAGAATGCATCGTCCATAATGATATTTTGTTTCAACGGGATGGCGATGTGTTTCAGGGACATACAAGAATCGAAAGCATTGTTTGAAATTCGTTGAAGTTCTTCAGATAGCTCCACATACTCCAAATCTGAGCAGTCACGAAAAGCATCCATTCCAATATTTCTAACAGATGGCATTCTGACTCTTTTCAAACGAGAGCAGCTCTTGAATGCTTGTAATTCAATTGTTATCAGCTTATCACCAAACTCCACATCTATGACGCCTGAAAAAATAAAAAGCCGAGGAGCAAATGACCTTGACACCTGGTATTTTTATCTTCTTAAGAGCTCGACACTCAGCGAATGCACGTTCTTCAATTCTATCCAACTCATCATGACACTCCACAGACTCCACAAGACAACCCTCGAATGCTCGAGGATCAATGACTGTAATGGATTGATCGATGATGACGTTGATAACGTGATGAGGAGCATGTCCACCCGTGTAGACAAAGTTGCCATCTGCTGGATGATGATCCGCCATGATGCTCCAGGTTTTTTAGGCAATTAGAGGAGCAGCCAGGGCTTCCGACGGCTACGGTACTACAAATAATGGATGTTCATAGTCCTACCGAGCACTACTTATGTAGCTTCAAAGAGTGAAAGTGATAAATCATGCTGCGCTCAGTATCAATATTCTAAACCGAAAACACCACACGAACCAAAGTTCAAGAAGCTTGAAGTGGCCACCCTCATTTACATACTCTTCAGAGATAGATGTATACTCTTCTCATAGTAAATACATATATTAGAAGCTAAATAAATGTACCCCATACCCATAGGATCAGATAAGGGGTGATTATTGCAAAGAACCAAAGATATGCGAAAGACAGATGGATTTCCAGTCCAACCTCAAAAAACCACAGCCACAACCGCACACTTCAACTCACACGAATCAAGAGACATGAACACACTCTGATGAAAATCTCGACGCATCATCACCTCTCTTGTACAATACTTGAAGTACGTTTGAAGAAGAAGAAGCGAAGCAAGGCCAGAAGATATACTTAAAGAACTCTTCCTCGACCTTGCAGCTCGTTCGGCTCTATTGTACTAGTTTCAACAATACATATCATCTGTCAAGATGGGCTTTGAAAATGCAAGGGATTCCTTTAATGACCTCCGGGAAATGAGTAGGAGGCAAGTAACAAACAAACAAAAACAGCAAAAAAATGGTGGAGAGAAGCGTACCAGTTTACTTTTTCAGAAAAAGGCTGCTCCTGTTGTTGGTGGTAACAGCGGCGGCGGTGGTGGCGGCGGCAGTGGACTTCATGGTACAACCGACTCCCTGAATGATTTACGTCGTATCAGTTATCGAAAGGGACCTCCCTCTCCAGGTTGGAATAATTATGGATGCGAATCCAACGACCGCTATGACGACGATAGTGAGGAACATTGGCCGATATTTGAATTGACAGCGTCGGGTGGAAGTGCAAGTGCCTCCTCCACCGCCACTGTATCTCCGGGTGCATCTTCCAATGGGGGGATGATGACTGTGCCCCTCTTGATTGATTGTGAACGAATATGCACAGTTCCAGAAGTATTCGATGAATTGAGAAGCACACGGACGCTGCATCAATTGTCTTCGTTGGTATTACGAGATGTGCCACCTCCGCCCTTGGAACCTTGTCAAAATTTTCTTCATTGTCTGAATCCGTGGAAACAACAGCAGGGTCAATCATTCCATTACAAAAACGATGCCTTTATAGATTCACAGCCCTTATTACAAGAGGAAGTGAACCCCATCAAACGTACCTCGATGGCAGTAGAATTGTATTCGGGTATGCCTCCATCGATTCGCCAGTCGTTTGCCCCGAGCATGTTCAAAATCCGCTTCAATGAGGGTGTTAATACCCATAATAATACTTATGATGAGAATAGGAGTGAACAAACGGCAAGTCTGGTGGGGTATGACCATCGTTACGTCTACTCTTTAGGGAGAGATAGGATCAACAACACTGGCAACACCGCTTCTTCCTCTCCTGCTCCCTCCATTGAGAAGCGGAACTATAAGGTTCATTTCAGTGAAATCAAACGAGTCTTAAAAGTACGCAAATTTACACCAGATGAAGCACTGGATGTCTGGTTTCAACGGGATGACTTTGATCATTTCAAGGCTGAAATGACATTGTTAATTCAAGAGGTGGAAGCCTCACGAGAACTGGCGGAGGTTTGGTTGGATGCAAAGAGTAGTAGTGTTTCTAGCGATGCGTCAGATTCCAAAAGGGAGTGGACCGGCAACACTTCAAGTGATGGGCACAGCTCCGCATCTTCCGCTCAACACAGTGCCGGCACGAAAGAAATTGGTCACCACCGCAAAGGATCCATTGGCCGGGGAAAGGCTCGCGCATGGTGGCACAATTACGACCACTCCCGTCGTGGGTTAGAACGCTACGCCTCGCCAGGACATGCACGTCAAATTCTCGCAAGTTACAAAGTTGCAGTACAAAAGGTATTAGGAGAACAAAGAAGGCAGCGCATCCTTGGATTCTTTTGTGTTCCCAATGCATATGACCCGGAAAAGATTGCCGAGGTATATCACGAGTATACTGCATGGAGTACAGATTTGGCTTTGGCCGCAGGGGCAAGTGATGCGGATGCCGTGTCCACAAATTTCGATGACGACAAGAGGCATACACGAGAGTATTACGTGTTGAAGCAAGTGATTGCAAGTGGGTACAAGGTTCATAAGCACATGCCTCAGTTCATGCTGCCAAGGTGCATTACTCCGACTGGATACTTGAATGAAGCGGCGAGTCTGTACCATGGCAATGAAAAAAACACGAAAGCAGGTACTCCTCGTGGTAGAGGAGGTAGTTGGCAAATGCTGCGACGAAATTCTTCCACGGGCGAGGAGGCAAGGGAAAATATGAGTCGAGTGCACAAGTCGGACTTGGCTGGGCCTGTGGCACCGTCGTTGGCTCCTAGCTTGCAGCCGGGAAAGGAGGCAGGAAAAGAAGTGCACCCAAGCAGCGGAAAAAAATGGAGTTCACAATTCAATGGCAGAGAAAGCGAAGAATTTTCCTTTCCAGCATTGAATTGTTTTAATAGTATTAATCACAGGTATTCTTCACAAGATTTTGTCTCCGCTTGTAGGATTTCCCACTCTGTCCTTGTTTTCTACCCTTCCTTTTGCTCGTCATTACCATCTTGCTGCCGCCGAAGAAATTCAGCAATAGTGTTGACTTGTTGCATCAGAGTCTGTTGCTGTAGATTCGGCTGCACCTGTGGCCGCAACAGCTGCTGATTATTGAACCCCCCTCCTAATGACAAGATTGATTGGGTTTGTAAAGAATTCCGTAAAGAACCCTGGAGCTGCAGCTGCTCTGCCGATAGTGCCAGAGGATTGCTTTGAAGGAGTAAACCCTGAAGTCGTAGCTCTTCTTGCGACAGTGCGAGAGGATTGCCTTGAAGCAACATTTGGCGGAGCATATATATACTAAGTTAATCAGATTAGATATCTACCTAAAACGGACCAGCGGGGTACTTGTTATCGTACGGTCTATGAACCGAAAGCACAACCTGGGAAGACGGGAGCAAGGATTGAGAAGCTTGCAATCCACGTTGTTGTTGTTGTTGTTGGGTAATCAGAATTGCCCTCGCAAGTAGACCTTGCTGCTGTTGCAATTGCTGTTGCAGTTGCTGCTGCTGAAGTAGTTGCTGTAGTGCTGCTACATTCTGTAAGCTTGCATTCTGTTGCTGGGACGAAGGCATTTGACCTAGCATGCTTCGTGTAGCCTCTGAATTCGCCATCGTGGCAGCACTGTCTTGGTGTAATTGAGGTTGAGGCTGTTGCTGCATGAGGGGGGCTTGGTCGGCACTACTAACCGTGCCCATCGACTTGTTCTGAGTTTTTGCTTGTTTGCTTGCTTTCCCCTTTTCATCAGAATGGGTTAGTGTAGATGCTGAAGAGTGCCCCTCATTAGCAAAATCCAACGAAGATGCCGGACGTTTGGTTCCTGAAAGTCTCGTCGCAGGCTCTTCTGTCTTTTCATGTTTCTGATTTTCTTCCTTGATTTTCCTTCTGTCTCTTATGGCATATGCAAAGGCTTGTGCAGTCTTCCCTGTTGCCTCTTTCATTGTGAGCTCGACCCATTGTTTAGTTTCAGAGTCTTTCTTCAGGAATCTGCCCGGGGGAGTGAAGTTGTTGTGAAGTCTGTGTACAACATCCTTCGATATGGCCATCTTTTGACTCTTTGTGCCCGCGGCGTATGTGTCCTGCATGAATAATGAAATATGTATTTGGGTCAAATCAAGTGAGCAAGATGATCAACCAGATCCAGGCGCGAATATGATTAAATTGTCAGCAGCAACTGCAAGTCACGGAAAAGTCAATGTACTTACCATTTGGTCTATGATGATGTTGCGGAAGTTTTCGTTGCCTTTGTGATTATTGGTACTCACGCCGCGTCCAGATAAAACATCGGTTTGAGTTGGTTTCATCTCCATCATGTTCATGGGCGTTATGTTGTATAATATTTAGGTGAAGTGAACTGAACAGTAAGGAAGTTGTGCGTTGTGCTTGGTGTTTATTACACCGGATCACACAGGCTTCGGTTTTGCGATCCCGCCGGCCGACGGCCGAGGAACCTCCACCGCGGAACACTCGGTCTGCGCGCATGTCAGGGAGAAACGAAGTAAGTACAATTTAGCTCCCAAAGCAAGTAAATTAGTGTCTCGTGATCGCGTAAAACTTACCTGATTCAAGTACAATAAGTGTCACCTTTCCAGACGTCACTCAGATGCTGTGTCAGGGAACGAGCTCGTGTCCGTGATTTGTTGGAGCGTGCGTGAGTGTGATTTTTTGTCTTTTTGTCAGAGGCACTTGTGACACATGTGATTACTCGGTTCAATTATGTAGTCACATCATGTGAGTGTCTTACTGGAAAGCTAACCTGACACAGATATACCAACTCTCGAGATGTCACAGCTGTGCATGACGGATACTCGTATCGTGATTGTGACACAGCGAGTGAGAGTTGTCCTCGCTGCGCTTGGACACAACTCTCACAAGCTGTGTCACAATCACTCCACACGTATCGTCATGCACAGCTGTGTCAACTCTAGAGTGAGTATACAGTAACATTTTCAGTCTTCAGTCCAAGCAAAAATAATAAGTACATATCATGTAATTGTACCAATAAGTTTAAAAGTTGTCACGCGCGACTTGATTGTGGTAGAGAACGGGGTGCCGCGCGATAATACAGATCCACTCTTTATCGATGCGATTCACCTAACCTTTTTATCCAGCCCTCCGCGACATACAGGGCTGTTTTGTCAATATTGACTAATTACATACAGGCTGTTCTCAAAGAAATCTGTGTTCTGCGTGCAATGGAACGCAACCCTGTGCAGTTGCTTGATCATATTATATTATTATGATGGTGGAAGTAAATCGCCTGCCTTCCGATCCACTAGCGAAGGAAAAGGATGAGGAAAAACATCTCTTTGATGTCCAGACGGCAACGTCAAGCCGTTGCAGCGGTGGTCCCCTCAGAAGCAGCACTAACTCCTCAGAACTAAGCTCTGGGCATTACCTCTCAGGGTCATCAGGGGGGATGTATGATGATGAATTCTCAAAGTATCCTCAGAGTGTAGCTCCTGGTTACAGCTATGCACACCGCTCAATTCCTGTTGAGAGTGTCTATGGAGAACAAATGTCGGAATGCCACAACTCGCAGGAAGGGGTCGTATTGAGTCCAACTTATTCAGAGCCACCCTGCTTCATTGGGGATCATGAGCAGATGATGCAACTCATGATGAAATCAGATGCACTGTTGATGGACGAGCATCAACTGATCAAATGGGATTCCCAAGGGTCGGGTGATTCTACAGACGGACTTACGGATTCTCACGATCCAGACGATGACGATGATGACGACTTTGAGAATTCTGTAGGAATTTTTGAAGAAAATTATCGCGAATCCCCAGCAACGGTTGATGAACAAATTGTGGTTCGAGGCCTTGAACCACCAGGTGATCAAATGGAAACAATCATCGTTCAGTCTACTCCCAAGAGAGAGGTCAAGGCAGACATCGCAGAGCTCGAGGCAAACATCCACAACCAGTTGGCTCTCCTTGATCCGACTGATCTTTCTCCCTCCCGTGCTTATAATGGGTACATTCACAACTTTGTTACTGTCCGCGATGAACATCGTTTCCTAATGCTGTACACACTGCTCAAGAGGCATTCTGATCAGAAGATAATCATTTTCTTCTCCACTACCAAGACAACTCAGTATTATTCCAAACTCTTGCAGAGACTAAAATTTGATGTGCGGGCAGCTCACAATGGACAAACCAAGGAAGTTTTCCTTTCTGAATACTTGGAGTTCAGCAAGAAAGAGGGAGGTGGCATCCTGTGCATTCCCGACTTTCAGAACGAGTTTGCGATTCCACCATCTTGTGAGTGGATAATTCAGTTTGAACCTCCCTCCAACCCAACCGAGTATATCTTTCGTGTAGGGAGGATATCTATCGAAAGTTCCTCAGTTGCAGGCCGGGCCTTATTGTTCGTCACGCCAGAACAATTCGGAGTCTTGCAATACTTCAAAGCAGCTCAAGTGAAACTTCGAGAGTACGAAATTGCCAAAATATCTCAAGTCCAGAAACATTACGTAGCCTTGATTCGTAAGGATGAGACATTAAGAAGACTCGCAAGGGAGGCTTATCATGCTTATCTGTTGGCGTATGCGTCGCACAGCTTTCGTGATGTGTACAAAATTCACGACTTAAACCAGGACAAGGTTGCGTTAGCTTTTGGTTTTACGAAGAAACCGAAACAGCAAGGTGTCACCGACGATGAACAAAAGAGAGAAGTGCGAAAAGACTTGGACGATCGAAAATGGAAGCCAGTCAAGAGTGAGAAAAATACAAATTGGATGAGAAGTGAAAAGACGTGGAGGTACGCGGATAGGCATTCCTCGAAGAAGGTTGAAAGAGGGAGCATTAACAGAAGATATTCTTAAGGGCTGATTTGTCAAGAGAGAAAAAGAAATTGTCCTGCTTGGCAGGTGGTGGAGGGGTTGGTAGCAGTTGGCACAGAGTATAATAGTGATGGTAATAGTAAAAACAAATAGCGGGCTTATTTACTCTTGGTTTATGTGACACACATACTCGACGAGTGATGCTAATCGTGGTGTGTGTGGGTGGGGGGATACTTATCTTCTAGTGCAGAGTAACCCGATCCACTATTTCTTCGAAGCCATTCAATAGGGATCTTCAGCTTCAGCTGAGCTTGATGCAATCAGTATTGAACCTGAGCACGTAGTAAATCATTTGCTGCTGACCCAGGTAAGCAGGTAGTAACCAAAGACCACTACACCAGCACCAACTTTCCTCTGAACAGTTGAAAGTACCAGTAGCAAGTACCCATTTGGTCCTGTATCAGAAGAAGAAGTTGCCAGGAAGTTGTACTTGTACAAAGAAGCTTTGAAAAGGTAAGTTGGTGGTGGTGGCGAGTGGCGAGAAGGGAAAAAGATGCCATCTGATTTTCAACAAAACTTGCCGCCGACCTCATCAATCATCCGGCGGGCCGCACCAAATCTGAACGGAGAGAAACAGGGTGAAGTGCCTCTGCGAGGGGGATGTTGTGTTCGACGAAATTGAGCCCGACCGCTGAGAAGCGTCTCATATTTGTTTCTGAACGGCAATGAGAGTGTTGAGTGAACGTCTATCAGGCCGCTAACTCACTCCCATTGGGCCTAACTAAACAAATAGGGAAGCCTCGCCATATCCGTAAAAGAAGACTCATAGGCCTCCATCAATAGAGAAGCGCAAGCATACTTTGGCTCTTCTTTTACAAGTCGTCCATATCATTCGTCCGCAGATTCACAGCAGCGACCTTATCATATAGAAGTAGATGAGAACACACAACTTCAGACTTGATATTGATTGGCGTTCTTGACAGGGTACTGTATACATTATACATAATCACACAAAGCATGTTTCACCACTATGATCGCAAAGAAAGTGACATCTTGTCGAGTAGAGAGCGGGTCAGTTCGATGGAGTTTGATTCTTTGATTTACCATCGCGGACAGAGCCCGGAGGACTTCATGGACAATATGGATGAGGACCATCCTATGGATGAGCAAGATGATTGCACACAACGCACTGCTGCTGTAGTGACACCTGATAGACAAGGCTGTCATCACAACATTCAGCGGCAGCAGACACCATCGGCACCCTCACATCACATTGAGGAGTTGCAAATCTCCACAGCCGAACATATCCTCGCTCTCCTGCAACGTGAAGCAAA
This sequence comes from Skeletonema costatum, assembly GCA_018806925.1. Classification (NCBI taxonomy): domain Eukaryota; phylum Bacillariophyta; class Thalassiosirophyceae; order Thalassiosirales; family Thalassiosiraceae; genus Skeletonema; species Skeletonema costatum. Next base: position 143,755 of record JAHBBA010000144.1, on the reverse strand, counting down.
CGACTATTCGACACCTCTTCCTGTTAAATACTACCCCATCGAGTTTGACGACGACACAAACAAAAGTAGTAGTGGCAAGTCAACCAAGATTGGCCCGTGGAGAAAACGCATTGCTTCATGGATGTACGACGTTGTAGACCACTTCTCGTACGATCGTAACATCGTCAATATCTCGCTGAGGTATATTGATCAGTACGTGAGTTACTTGCTTGCTAACTCTTCCAGAGTAGGGTCACAAGTAGTCAAGCGTAGACACTTCCAATTGATTGCGGTTACGTCGTTATATCTCGCTATTAAGATTCATGGCGAACTCTTAGAGGATGACCCGATAAGTGGTGAACGTTTTGTCATGATCGAGTCTCTACTTGCAGAAGTAGATGGATTCGGATTGTTTAAGGGTGCTCCCAAGAAGGCAACTTGTAATGGCGACGATGGAGAGGAAAGTGACGACGACTTGCAGGCATTGTCAGACAAAATTCTAGATTTGCGACGAAAGCAGCGATTAGGCCGCCTTCACCTGGGATTTGGATTCGGTAGTTTTGGTGCGGCAGCACCTGTACAATCAGAACCTCCTGTCAAACCTCATTCAAACATTCCATACAAGAACCGGAGACGTGGCATGCTGAGTGGACCGCTACGCCTCCATTCCTTCGTGGAGCTTAGCCGAGGGCTGTTCACTGCTGAAGATATTAAAGACACGGAACGAAAGATTCTCAAATCACTAAATTATGTGGTAAGCGTACCAACAAGTAGAAGGTTCGTAGGAGAAATGATCCGAATGATGGCGGTTACCTCCTCCTCTTCCGGTGCTGGCACTACCTTGGCAGAGGTGGGTTTGGATCGGTATGACTTCCTATCGAATGTGCTGACAACAGCATGTCATCAGATTGAAGGAGCATCAAGTGTACCAGAATTGTCAATTGGATCCTTACCAAGTACAGTAGCCTACGCAGCAGTACTGAACGCATTTGAAGATGAGATACAAAAGCACTTGAACGACATGAACGTTGTTAGAGACTTTTCTCAACACTCTCTAACCTATTCGGATAATGGTAGGGACATGGTTGGATCTGGATCTTATCAACTTGAAGATTTCCAGCGCCACTATCGAAGGTACTCGCGCAGCCAGAGCCCTTCCACGCCGATGGCGTCCATCAAGAAACAATTACTGGAGACTTGGAGGGAGCAATTCCTCCTTGCAATCTTTCACGGCACGAATTGCTTTTTGACCCCTGACTCTGAAGAAGTCTCTCGTGTTCGAGTGCTCCTCCTTGATTCTAAACCTACTCTCAAGGATTCAGGTCTGGCAACAACAACAAGAGATGCTGCTGCTGAAGCACCTCTGACAATTTCTACCACAAGCGCTACCAAGAAACGATCACCAAGGTCTCCCACATCTGTGATTCCTCGCGTATCCGTTTCAAGCAGCAGGACTTTCAGTGGAAACTCATTCTTTTCACGTCATGCTTCTTCCGGTGAGATTGGTACAAGCGATGCCTCAGCTCCTCCTCCTCCTCGGTCGTCATCAGCAAGAGTTCGCATCAACAAAGAATACTTCAAGCAAGTTTCGGAACCAATTCAAGCAACTAGACATCACTCTCATGTTTCTTCTGTAAGGGCGTCTACACCAGATAACTTATCGGCAGCAAGACTTGCTGCAGAAAGAGAGTTGAGCAATTATGAGTCTTGGAGGTCTGAGGCATTCCAGCCACCACCTTTTTTCAGCGCTTGAGAACAAAGCACACAACAACATTAACTAGAGACATAAGACATAAATAATATACCTCGAGAATACACCAAACGTGCTGTAGACTTAAAACAGTTTAGTGATGCAGAAGAAACACAGCCTGGACAGCTAGTAAGTAGGTCTCGTCAGCAGAGAACTCCAAAGCAAAGCAAGGCCATTCTGACTTTCTGCTTTCTGACAATGAGAAGCCAAACTCGAGCCCGCCTAAAACCACTTTCTTTCCGTTTAGCCTGATGACCTCAATGACACTCTACCAATTCCTAAGTAGCGACAACTTACACAGAGAGACCGAATTGAAGGAAATTAGGTGACCAAATAAATCAATGGCGATAGCCAAAATAACAAGTTCGCGGTAACAATGCCGTGATAGTACGAAAGTGAATGCGAGAAGCCAATCAATTTTGACGCCACGAAATGGTTTCCGTTTCAGAACATGAGGGCGATTTCCCTACCAAATCACCCTTCAAGAAACTACGCGCAACATACAATCCTAATAATCCAAAGCCACCAGTACAGGAAGTTCGAAGGACGGCGACCAACTGGCAAATCACCCCGACCCGTCGTAGGTGGTTGTCAATCATGTCAGATGACAAGGATGCGCAAGGAGAGGGCGACGAAGTAGAACAACAAGAGGTTCTAGCATCGATGGGCGACCGCAACGAGGGGAGTGATTCGCCCGTATCCATGGTGAGATGGAGGGGACATCTGGTGTCCGAGAAGGAAGCAAAGATCCTCAAACATGTGTTTGATGACATGCAGGACCATTTTGGCAATAGAAAGTGTGAAAGCCCGAACATCAAATTCAACTTTGATCCATCACTCTTTCTATGCAAGAACGAACTGTACACATACCGATCTCACCCAGATCCTACGCCGCGGGATCGTTGGCATGGGGAACTCGACTTTACATACACCATAAACCATGAGACGTACAACATGGACTACATTGCGATTGATGTAAGTGTGACTTGTTGAAAATCAAACAAGATTCTTCTTTTCATTGTCCAGATCAACATCAGCTGATCAATGCTGCCTCTTTCTCTTTTCCTCTCTCCAGAACGTCTACTTCGATCTGAACCCTAAATATGATGGTGAAGGCAAACAAATTAAAGACTATGGACATTCATGGATCTACGTCTATGTTCCTGACGAAGTAATGTCCAGAGTCAAACAGAATTTCTATACAGGGACTGGCTGGTCGCCTTCCGATGAAGGACTAGCCGATGATCGCAACGCAGAGCTTGTGTCTATACCTGCAAAGATATATCCCGCACCTAACCCAGAACCTAGCTTTTGGACAAGAGATGTAGAGGATAGAGCAAACCTTTCGTTCACACGTGTTGGAAGTGTCCAGAGTGTAGCCAAAGATGCTGATTATCAGAAGATTCATCGTGGCATTGGAGTATTTGCCATGTCTGCTGATGTTCCTGGGAGAGAGAATCGGAAACCTACTCCTGATTATGAAGATGCTCAGTTGATGTTTACACTGATAAGTGCACGTACATTTGGTCCTGCTGTTACTGTTGCCCCGGTCGTGTACGCGCCTAGATTGAGATCGCCGGCAAGCTGAAATTGATGTGATTTTTGTTGTGTTTTGTGTGGTTCTTCATTCTGATGTCAAGAGTCTTTTTATCAACCTATGTGATGAAGAAGAGAATCAGGGCTTCACTTTCATGTTTCTATCTATTGGATATCGCTTAGAAAGCGGAAAATTATAGTAGTCGCTACTATGATGTATTATAAATAACATTTATATACACTATTTCAACTTTCTTCTTCGCAACTGCAAGCAAAGTCACAGAAAAGATGATTTGGATGAGGCAAGAAGTCATTTGCTTCGCTATATGATATATTATATAATAAACAGCTATCCACGGAATAGCGTATCTAGCATCATGTATGTGCTGGGAGATGATCTCTTGGCTTTAATTCCTCAAATATAACCTCAATGCCACGTAACGTATCATTAAGAAAATGAGCAGAGGTATAGTGGATAAGGGAATGAGGCTCCATAACGAGAATGTAGATGAAGAATTCCTACTACTACCGCCAAACAACAAAACATAGATTGCTGTCGAGTAGCAAATGACCGATAGACTTGTGAGGAATGCCCCTATTGTCTTGGGTGATGTTTTGGTGATTTGCCTTGATGGTGATGATGATGCCATGCTTCTTTGGCTTGCTCGATAGGCGATAGGGTGCTCGGATCGGCGTCTAGCGCTATCAAGAGATGTAAATGCCAAATTACTATTGATTGGGTAGCTCAACTACTCAAACCTCCTTTCCAACCCGCACCACTGCAGATGCCATTGAGTTGTCGCCTGGGCACTTGGTTCTTTGTTGTCTCTGTAGACCATGCCTACCTCACGGTATTTCACACTTACTGATCTGCTTTTGTCTCATTTTACATTTTTTGCGCGAACCAGATTTTGTGCGGGAAGTTGTTGTTTCCCTACCACTTCCCGCCAAAAACCAAAAAAATGGCATGAAACGTCACTGTGAATTTTCTTCACAAACAAAACACCCATGATGCTCTCCTCGAAGTCCCTAGCCCTAGCGGCGGTCCTCCTCGTCTCATACGATGTCGACGCCTTCGTATCCCCTCAGCAGTCAAGGACTTCTACAGCTCTCTCTGGATATGGTATTGGATCCTGGAACAAATCATCTTCGTCTGGAGGTGCGGCTGTAGCTACAAGGAATCCCTGGGACGATGTCAACGAAACTAACAAGGTTGCTAAAACAGACGCATTCACTAAGGCTCCAGCAGCAGTAAAGAAATCTTATGGTTTGGGATCTTGGTCGAAGACAGCCTCGCCTGGAGGCTCCGGTCCTGCAACATCTACCAAAATGACTCCTCTTCCCGCAAGTGTTCATGCTGGTGTTGTAACTGGTCAGGCTCAGGTTGATTTACTGAACCATGCCAAAGAGAATGGATACGCCATTCCAGCTGTTAACTGCGTTTCTTCTTCTGGTATCAATGCTTGTCTCGAGGCTGCCGCCAGAAATGATTCACCCGTTATCATTCAATTCTCCTCTGGTGGATCTCAATTCTATGCAGGCAAGGGGCTTGACAACACTGACTTTGCCGCTGCCATTGACGGTGCTATTTCTGGTGCTTTCCATGTCCGCACACTCGCAAAGAGATATGGTGTACCAGTTATTCTTCACACTGATCACTGTGCGAAGAAGCTTCTTCCATGGATCGACGGTCTTCTTGAGGCATCAGAGAACTACTACCAAATGAATGGAGAGCCTCTTTTCTCATCTCACATGATTGATTTGTCGGAAGAACCTATTGAGGAAAATCTTGAAATTTGCAAGGATTATCTTGCACGTTTCTCTAAAGTTGGTATGTTGTTGGAGATGGAACTTGGTATTACTGGAGGAGAAGAAGATGGTGTCAACAATGAGGATGTTGCTCTTGAGGACCTCTACTCGAAACCTGAGGAAATCAATCAGGTTTATGAGGCGCTCAGCCCCATTTCACACATGTACACTGTAGCTGCTGCATTCGGAAATGTTCACGGAGTGTACAGTCCAGGAAATGTAAAACTTGAACCCAAAATCCTCTCAAGAGCACAAGCTTATATCAGTGAGAAATTGGGCAACAGTGCACCAGCAGATGGAAAACCTGTCAACTTCGTGTTCCACGGTGGTAGTGGGTCAGACGTTACCGATATTCAAGAGGCGATTGGTTATGGTGTCATCAAGATGAACATTGACACTGACACTCAGTGGAGTTACTGGAATGGAATCAACCAATATTCAAAGAAGAACTACGACTACTTGCAAGGCCAGATTGGAAACCCAGAGGGCCCTGAAAAGCCAAACAAGAAGTACTATGATCCTCGTGAATGCATGCGTGCGGCTGAGGCGGAAACTGTGGATCGTCTGGATCAGTGCTTTTCTGACCTCTTGTGCACAAATGTTTGCGGTGGATCATTGAGTCCGTCGCCTCGTGGAAAATCTATTGGTGGCCTTCCTGTGTAAAAAGGATACGAGATACATCATTTTTATCGAGTGCCTTTTTCTTTTCTATATTATTGCTAGAAGGAGCTGCAGTAATAGTTTACAGGTAGCAGTTGAAATTATGAATGCTTGTGCTTAGCTGGAACCGTCACAAATATAAGAGGGAAAGGATTTCAGAACCGAAAATTAGGACGCAGCGAAACTTCCCTAACTGATATTAATTTTAATAAGTATTGTACGTCGCTTTCAACATATTCTGTGTACAATTTCTGTTTGGTAGCAAACAAAGCATCACTCTTTTATGATCCGCCACCAACATAGGCTTCATCCAAAGGTCCACTATCAGCTGCAGCCAACTTTGCTCCATCCGCTTGCCCAAAGTAACCGACATATTTATCCAACAAAGCACCGTAACAGTTTTGCTTTTGGGCATAGAGAAACAGTTCGTTAGTAAAGGAGTGATAAATAAACAGCAGTGCTCTTTACACAAAACAAATCATATGCACGAACGAAAATCATCATGATAACATACCCTGTACTTGGTATCATAGACATACTGTGAATTCACTGGTGCACCGGGCCTATGAGCATGAGAGTCATCAGTCGCCCAACCAAGCCACATTGAGGCTACCTTTTCACGAAGGCCGATGATTGAATCAACATTGTCTGAAGTCAAGGGCATGCTAATATCCACTGCCAATGGACCCAAGGTTACCTTCTCAAGCTCACTTAATCCTTCATCTCCCAAGCCTGGATTTTTCGTCACACCTTCCAACTTTGCCACAGTGTCATCCAATAGTGAAATCAATTCTTCCGTGCCAAACTTGGTATCGTAATCTTTTCTCGCACCGGAATACTCAAAGGCTTTTCTTCCCAAGGTCTCTGCAATGTTTTGTTACGTGGTTATATTTTGTTGTGTGTTTGCATTAGTTGAGATGATTGCAGCAAATTTGAAGGAAAATAAACAACAAACACAACATGTTGTATGACTCACCAGGTCCTGGGTAATTTCCATCAGCATCTCTTAGGTCGTGGGCCCCATAGGCTCGAGGACGTACATCCAAAAAGAAGTGAAGCATGCCTTCGTTAATGAAACATCTCTGAATCAAATGAGGAACATCTGACAATGGCCCATTAAAGATAGTAAGGCTTGACAAAGCACCATCGACAGATAGATCAGAAATCCAAGCTACATTCGCTGGACCGGGAGCATCACTCGCCTGTATTGAAACTGCGTTGCCCATGGCGGTAAATCCATCGTTTTTGGCGTAGCTTTGATCTGGTTTGGGTGCCAGGTCTGGAATGGCTGAAGCAATGTCACCGACTGTTTTGGTTTGGGAAGTTTCCATTGCAGAAATCGCAGCTGTTGCATCGAAATCACCTTCTGATATAGGTTTAGGAGGAGCAGTGGCAGCGGTAGTGCCCTCATTAGCACGTTGCTTCAAGTATTCCTCGAAAGAAGGAGCAGCAGAGATGGACTTGCGTGGATCCTCGTGTTGGATGGTGTCTGGGTTACGTGTGTCTGCCATTCCGCCTGAGCCTATGTGCTGGTTCAGAGCGATAGCGCTGCTGCTACCACTACGGACCACTGTGAAAGCGTCGACATTGTAAGAAGAGAGGAGGAGCGCCGCTAGGGCTAGGCTCGAGGAGAGCACCATGGTCAAAAAGTGCGAGGGAGGAAGAGGTTTTCTGTTTTCTGGCATGTAGTTGTTGTTCGATGACGTTGTCTCCCGCAAAAAATCTTCATCACTCGATCACAACCTTCATCACTCCCTCATCTCAGACCTCAGACCTCAGACACCACATCGGAACGCTGGGATTTCATCGGCGTATGGTAAAGGCTGTAATTCGTTGTTCCCTCGACTGCGAACTGGGAACTCAAAAAGACGACCGTTAGTTGATGCAAGTTCATAGCCTTAGTGGCAGCATATCATCATGGTTTCCTCAGACACTCTTCATGCCGTAAAGAGTGGCAGCAAGAAGTATAAAGAAGTCTCTACTGAACGGTATTACTACACTTCCAATCAAATATTCGAACAAAGCCTAGATATCTATCGGCCATCGTCGCCTCCTTCTCCTTCATCGCCGCCACCGCCAGTGGTGACATTAGTCGTTGGATCAGCATGGTTAGGCCACAGAGCTGTTATCTACTTAGGATGCAGTTGGTGGAATAGCTCCGGTCCAAAAACAATCGCTAAACTTGGCTGTACATGTGTTTGTATTCGGCATAGGGGTGCATTCCCAAAGACCTTTTCTCCACTGTCAATTCTATTCGTGTCAATCATGGTGGGGATATTGATGACAGTGCTAAATTGGTTCATTGGAACTGATGGATGGACAGTTTTGGAGGAGATTATTACAACACATGTAGGTGTGGAAGCGGCAGATGTACCTTTAGGACAAACAAGTGCATTCATCTTGGCCTTTTTCTTGGGATTACTTGCAATGGAATTGGCAGGGAATGGCTCAGCTTCTTTTGACCAAATGCAAAATGATGTTATGGACGCTCTGGCGTATGTGGAGAAGAATAAGAAAAGGCTTGGACTCAACATTTCCAGTGAGCTTCCAATCATCTTTGGTGGGTACAGTTCCGGGGGCCATGTGGCTAGTTGTTGTGCACAAGAACCAGATCTATGGAAACAACGCAATCTACCTTCACCCGAAAATTACTGCGAGTCGCTTTTGTACATTTCACCAGTCCTGTCTACCAAGCCTTATGTAGAGATGTGTAGAAAGATATCATCGATGTCTTCATCATCTTTATCAACGATGTCGCCTTCTCCTTCGATGCCATCTTTGTCACCTTCAGACGGGTCTCAATCGAATGATCAGAATGCAGCAGCAAGAAGAGCACTTGAGAATTCATCGTCTTCTATGTCGTCAACTGCATCGTTATCATCATTGCAATCTACGTCTTCTCCTCCCGCATGGTTGACTTCCGAATTAGTAAAGGCGATTTTCGGTCATGCTGCATCTCAAACGCCCTCACCAATCCACACCTACCACAAGTCACCCTCGCTGCCGTCCACATTTGTTGGTTGCAGAAAAGAAATGTTTGGATTGAAGTGGTTAGATTTGTTCTTTTGCTCTCCGACCTACAGTGAATTGTTGAAGAATATAGGAATTGATAGTAGATATGTTGCCGTGGAATCTGATCACTGGAATATTCTGAATAGTACAGTCTTAAGTGACGCATTGGACGAGGAGATTAGGTTGGTACAGATGAGGAGGCATAGAAAAAAGAGTTCAAAGAAGAAATAAAATTGATGTTGTTGTTGAGATCCAATCTACATATATTCTACTACATAAACTAAGTACGTGCATTTTCTTCTCAAAAGCCTATGCAAACACAGCCTACATCCTCTTCTGTGAAAGTTTTTGTCTTGGAGAGTTCCATCTCGATACTGTCACACGCACCACTACCGGGGATGACTGGCCGTGCAAGACATCTCGCTGGCTTCGGGTAAGGCTTGAGCTCCTTGATCATGTCAGAGACGAAGCGGCTATTGGATTTATCACCAGTGCATAGTTCTCGAATCATCTTTGGTGCAGACATGAACTTGAAATATGTTTGTCGTGCCCAGCAGGTGTAGCGAGAGTTGCTAGTTGCACCTTGGCCATACTTGCGTGATTTCTTGACAAGCGCAGTGTTCCCCTTGCGTCTCTTATAAGAGTCGAAGCCAAGAAGTGCCCACTCAATGCTTGGGGACTTCTGGCTCTTGCTGTTGCTACTACTGCTTTTACCCATGATTGCAGTTGCTAAACGCATAGCAGCAACATAACCATCCACCATCGCCTTATTGCTACCCTCGCCCCTTAAGGGATGATAATAGTGTGCAGCATCACCTAGGAGTGCTACTCTACCATCCACGCTTGGCAAATTATTGGCTCGGTCAAATACAGCTGAGCGATTCATGTCTGCTGTTGGTGTGAATTCTGAAAAGAGTTTCAAGATCTTGCAGGTCGATGGTATCTTGTCAACTAGTTCTTGCTTCTCAGTTTCGTCCAATACTTTCCCTCCACGACGTATCAAGTCAGCATCAAAATTAGATGATTCACTCTCTACAAAGTATGACCAGCTGTAAACATTCTTAGATACTTCATTGGCATAAAAGCTCCCAGGATTTTGATTAGTACCGAGGACAACCAGGCCGACGTTGTAGCCTTGCATTTTTCTGCTGGCAGCGATGTGTAAAAGCTCTTGTTCCAAGGCACTGCCTGGTCTCACAGTGGTAGTACCCCACCAAGCTTCTTGGTTGGTGAAGTTCAAGGCGCTGCCTTCGGATCCTTCTTGCATGCATTGTCGTATGTATGAGTGCACACCATCGCAAGCCAGTAGCGCGGAGCCTTTCACCTTCATGCTGTTGTCCAACTGCACTTGAACAAAGTTACCAATCATCTTCTTATATCCCGTGACGGCTATACCGCAGCGTAGGATCCCATAAGGCGAATCTTTGATGCGACCGTGCCTATCAATCAAACCAAGTGCTTCCAATAAGATGTGCTGCAGCTTGGAACGGCTGGCGAAACCAAAGTTTCTCTCACCAGTTATATGCCTTTTTCGCTCGCTCATTTCCTTGAAGCGTAGCGTGTTAATATGTTTGCCATCCATATTTGATACATCAATATACTCGTATTGCTTCATTGCGGCATCGAGTCTGCGGTATAATCCTAGTTCTTTCTCGAGTATTTTGATGACAGATGGAGACATGTCGATGCCTCTCCCGGCATCCGAGCATAGCTTGTCGGATGCGTTTTGTTCATAGATGACGAATGGTACGCCATATTTTTGTAGTGTAAGTGCAGCTACGAGCCCGGATGGCCCTGCTCCGGCAATGATCACTGGTAGTGGTTGAGCAGCATTATACTGGGGAGACGGTGCAATGCCGTTGCCTTGAAATGAAACCATCGTGCTGCCGCCTGTGATATTATTATGTTTGCGTATGCTCCTTGCGTCTTCTTCCCTTATGATAGATGGTGTGAATGATGCATTCGATGGCTTGAAAGTGAACACTATGACTGATCGGAGAACCAATTTTGTGGTCTCGGCATCTTTTTTGATGGAACACGAAATAATCACACAAATGCGAGATAACATCGCGAAAAATGGCAGGTACATCAAAATTTCATAGTCGTGATAAGTACGTCTCAGGAAACGTTTCCTTTCTTGCACATGTAAACATTACATGTCAAGGCTGTCGACGAGAGCATGTACTTAGTAGCACTGTGCTCTATCTCTGTATGTAAGCAGCTGCAGTGTATTTTTGATGTACTCCTCTAGCACCTACAGCTCTCCTGATTGATGTCTTCATCTTCTTTGACAAGAGTATGTGAGCTGAAGGTAGAAAAGTGGTTCCTGACAACGTTGTTGCCTTGCAAACTGGAGTACTTCCTACGTAATAATTTAAAGACATAGTGAGCAATCATTCCTAGAGTCCTAGTGAGCATTTATGAATATTTTGTTTCTCTGATAATCCCCTTCGATTTTCACCTCTATCAACATTCTGCATTTCCCCATTCCAGCATTTCACACAACATAGAGTTCCTGAGACAGAGCGCAAGCAACACTCTTACAACTTTTTCGGTTTGAATACCTTGTACAACGTAGCATCAATCAACCCCAATGTAGTAAAGGTTCCTCCAATAATAGCACACAAACTAGTCAAGTAATCGTACCACTTTCGTCCTTCTTTCTGTACCACAACACTCATGGGACTCATATCATACGAAAACCGTGCCTCGGGAACATTCACTTCATCGTAAAAGACAATTTGGGACTGTTCCAGCATTTGATAGACAGAGATGGAATTCACATCATTGAATGACTCAGCACCACGAGAAGATCCCATGTTGAGATGAGTCGAAACCACTTTGATATAATGGTGATATGCCTGATGAAACTTTGACGTGATGTATTCTTTGTCATCCATGGGATTGAACTGCTTGTGTTCCTCTGGAACTTGCTTCAAAATACGCTTCACTTTACGCATGAAAGGGGTCTTTTCCATGTGTGGGGCAAGTTTGGTAATGGGTTCTCCGAACGATAAGTGGTTGACGCGATGGGTAAGATTTGTCATGGCAGCATTGAGATTGTGATTTACAGACTTGGCCTCGATATGAAAGTTTCCTGGTACGCGATTGACCATGAGATGTCCTGATACTTGACATCCTGGGTGTTCTGGGCGGGAGTTTCCTGCACTGGGTTTCATCCTGTTATCGCTTGGGTTGTTTGCCTCCCAGTTTTTGTACTTTTCTTCCATCTCCAATTTGCGCTTTGTGTATCCTACGAGTGCATCCACGGTACGGTCCATTTTGTAATCGGGGAGAATCATCTCTTTATTCTTGTACCAACGTAGGGTTGGGAATGCCATGACTTTTTGATCTTTGCATAGTTGGGGATAAGTGACGCAATTAACCTTACCGACACCCACGGGCATTCTCAATTTGTGCACTTCCTCACCGAACTTTTCCCAGGTAGGGTGAAGACGTTGACACCAGATGCACCATCTAATTTGTGATTGTGTGTAATTGCATTTGTGTAGTGTGTAGTGTGTAGAGAAGAAAGAAAGAGATTGGAATGTTGCAAGAGAAAATGTGGGTCAGCAAATAATTGTGTAGACATAGAGCAAATGAGCCACAGTGATCAATAAGCAATACAACAACACTTACGGAGCATACATATCAATAAAAGCCATCTCATGCTCATTCAAAAATTCTTGAAAATTATCCGGTGTCAATTCCACAGCCTGTTCCCCATCCTCATGCAACTCCTCCAAAGTCTCTTCGTGTTCCTCATGAACTACCTCACGTTGTTCTCTGTTCCTTCCCGAGAATATACGCCGTTGTCCCTCTTCATCTAGCTGCCACTTTTCAATATTTTTAGTAACGTTCTGACGGTTGGTCCCAAGTGTATCCCATACGTCCACCGAGACGAAATCACAATGCAAGTCCATGAGGGTAATGTTGAAATTGAGTCTGATTTGAGGTTGGTCGTTCTCGTCGAGGGTGATGGCTGTGCCCATGGATGTGCGGGCGAAGGCGATGGTTTCGGAGAGGAATAGGATGGTCATTACGGCGATGGCGGCGATGGACATCATGGCTCCGAGGCTGGTTGCCTATTATGTTGTGTTTTTTTCGATATAGTTGTGTTTTATTGCATGTGTTGTATTTTAGCGAGGTGATAATGAGGTGAAGCAAGCAGGATTTATTGGTCAATATAATAGTGTCAAATGAAACGATATGATAAAATAAGTAGCAATAGTAAATTGACAATATGCCATTACAAATGTGCTCCTATTCAATTCATATATCAAGACCTTCTCCCTCGGTCATTTTTCCTAAACGAGGCAGCCTCTTCTTTTCCACTACTTCGTCTGCCTCTGTTTTTTCCAACGAGGTAAGCCCTCATAGTAGCATATGCAATTATAATTGCTGCCACTAAATACACTTCACATAGGGCAATAGATCAGGCAACAACACTCACCTCGGTCAAATCTTTGGGCACACGACGATAAAAATCCATGGACGCCATGGCCGAGCGTCGGCCTCCTCCGTGACCGTTTATATTGTTCATCTTTGATGCTAATGTATGCTGCCGAATAAATAATGCAACAAGAAATGAGAGTGAAATGCCCGTAGTAGTCTCTAAGAGGCTTGGATGCTGCGGCTGTAGACGTAGGCTGGTAGAGGTAGTGAATAATAATATTACAAATGGCGTGGCTAGAAAAGCAAGATCTTTTGCAAGAGCCCTCCCCGCCATTTTCACGGTTGGCGGAAAAATAAAATGCGAAGACTGCTCTGCTGCACTGAAACATAGCAAGCTCAGTTACCCACAGCCATACCTGACATATCAAACTAACAAACGGCAACAATGTACGGAGACATCAGCGGCTACCAATCCACAGGTGGTGGCGGCGGAGGCCGCCGACGGCCGCAAGTCATAGGTACCGCCGACTTTTATCGTCGGCTGCCTTCGGAAATGAAAGAGTCCACAAAGATCGGTATAATCATGTCATTCATAGCTCTATTCATCATGATTGTCCTCTTTGTCATTGAGACCTACGCCTTTCTACATCGAGGTATCAATTCCAACATTGCAATTGACGTCAACGCCGAACAATTACTACAGGTAAATTTTAATGTTACCTTGTATGACGTCCATTGTGAGTTCGTAAGTGTAGATGTTTGGGACACACTCGGCACAAACATGCAAAACGTTACCAAGGATATCAACAAGTGGAATTTAAACCAGGAGGGCTCTGTGGAGAAATTTCATGGGAGGAACCACCAACAACAAAAGATTTCACATGAACATCATTCTCCACAAGAACTGCAAAAGCAACAACAGATGAGGGAAGAGGGGCTGTTAGCAGCAGTGGATCTAACATCGGAAAACATTGAGGATTTTCACAGCAAGAATGAGTTGGTATTCATTGACTTCTTCGCTCCATGGTGTGTTTGGTGTCAGCGATTAGCTCCCACTTGGGAAAAGTTTGCACAAGAAGTGAATTGGCAACATTTGGATGTGGGCATTGGGAAAGTCGATTGTGTTGCGCATGATGACTTGTGCAAAGAGGAGCGGATTATGGCTTTCCCGACATTGCGATGGTATCAAGAGGGAAAGGCAATCATGCCGGACTATAAAGGTGATCGATCTGTTGGGGATTTATTGGAGTATGCCAAGAAGAAGATTGATGCATATGAAGATGATGAATATGGTGATGACGAGGAGGAACACCATCCTGGATGTTTGGTTGCTGGTCACTTGATGGTGAATCGAGTTCCTTCTCACATTCGTATGGAAGCCAAGTCGGTAAATCACGAACTCAACTCAATGATGACCAATTTGACACATCGTGTCAATGACTTTTCATTTGGGACGCCTGAAGGGCTCTTTATGTCACAATTACTCCATGTATTACCATTTGCCAATGCCATCCCTGAAGCAGAAAAGAGGAGCAATCCATTGAAAGGCAAGTTTTATCCTACTTATCACTTTCATCAGGCGTTTCATCATCATATGAAAGTGATCAGTACACATGTACCATTCTTGTTTTCGTCAGGCCTTGTGTATCAAGTATTGGCAGAGTCACAGCTGGTCATATACGAAGAGATGGAAATGCCCGAGATTAAGTTCATCTGGGATATGAGTCCCATGAGTGTGTATTTGGAAGAGGAAGATCGATATTGGTATGACTATGTCACAAGTTTGTTTGCTATTATTGGAGGAACGTACACGACTTTGGGATTGATAAATAAGGTGATTCTGAAGATTTTCAAGCCCAGGGCATACTGATGTCAACATGGAAATGAATATAGTCAATCGTGATGGTTAGAGATGAAAGAGCTTGACGCATAAGGCCATTTAGGGACGGAGAAGTTGGGCACATCCAATCCACTTTTTCCGGCTAACCATCCGGAGATAAATCGCAAACCATTTGTTGTGAACTATGGAAAAGAAGTAAGAATGTATGGAATACTTTGCTTTTCTTCTACACAACATGAATTCAAAACGACCATAAGCTACTACTGTTACTATCATATTAAATCACTGTTCATCTCTCAAGCCACAATGATCTTGGCCTTCTTAGGGCCACCCAACATCTCCACAGTGGCAGCAGCAGCGACCAAGAAGTTAGGCACATCCAAATCAAACTTGCCAGCAGCCCATCCATCAACAATGAATCGTTGATCATCCTCTTGGGGCTGCAAAGTCTTGTTCTCCACCAAGTTAATCAATACTACCTTCTCTTCGTGTGATCCACGGTGCATCTCGATGAAACCTCCTGCCTCCTTCACAGCCTTGGCGCCCTGATCAGCATCGAACTCTGGTCTAGGATATCCCATATCATCGAATCGGCCAGTCAGCCAAAGCTTGAAGAAGCCACATCCCAT
Source organism: Skeletonema costatum (assembly GCA_018806925.1). Classification (NCBI taxonomy): domain Eukaryota; phylum Bacillariophyta; class Thalassiosirophyceae; order Thalassiosirales; family Thalassiosiraceae; genus Skeletonema; species Skeletonema costatum. The sequence continues at coordinate 128,145 of JAHBBA010000144.1, read as the reverse complement.
CATATCTGAGGAGTGGTCACCATGAACAGATGGAACATGTCCCTTAGCGGCCACCTCCTTGGTGATTGCCTTCAATCCCTCAATAGAAGTGGTATGACGGTTGTGTGCAATGGCATAGATTCCTCCGGCCATCTTGGGTCCAGCCATTGCCTCGTTGTCAGATCCACGTCCATCAACGCACTTGAGAATGCCCTTGGGGCATACATCGATCATACCCTCCATATCAGCGGCCTTGACGATTTCAGCTTCCCATCCTCGGCCTTCGAGGACGCCAACAATGTCTTCTGGTGTAAGTGGCATTTTTTTGTCTTGTTTTTGTAATTTATGCAAAAGTTATGCTTTCAATGGAATCCCCCGTCTCGTCGTAGGCTGACGTTAATGTTCCTCGGCGGTCAGATAACTCGATTCCCTCGTGCGCTAGTTGGATTCAACTGATGAGAACCTCAACAAAGCAAAGCGCTGAGCGAGCACGCGTGTGTAGTGTGGATGGATTCAGTCGTCCAAGTTGCTGAAGTGATCGTCGATAGGCTCTTGTCATGTCTTTCGCAGCTGGCCTTTTACATACTCCTTTCTTCTCCCCTTCTGTCATGGGGTCAGGGTAAATAATAACATTTTGATCACACAAGACATTTGTGAGTGCGATGACGGTACAACCTCGAGCCATTATTCATGTCATAAGTTTTGCTTGTTCTATCTTCTTCCGGAAGAATCGAGATCTGTGTCACAGATTGGTCTTATTGTCGCGTCATAATGACGTGTTTTAGACAACTTGCGTGCGTCAGCATTACCATGCAGTGCTTGGAGGAAGAAGAACCGCTGTCACACTTCCTGAACCGCAACAAGCTCCACGTCATTCCTACGTAGTTTGGCGAACGAACTGCCGGCTCCTTCCACTTCCTCATCAAAACCAACTCCATCCCTCATAAATGAACATAAAATACACTCTTACCTTCATCCATTCATTCAACGCAACGCATCTGCGCAATTGTCACCATAATCTATCTTAACCCAAAACAAAAACAGTAACCATGTCTTCACTCGTAGGAACAGCCACATTGGCCGCGCAAAAGTTCATCGATTTGATCACCCTCAAAGCATGTAGGGAACCCAAAGAAACTCCTCTAACACCAGAAGACATTGTTGGCGTCCTCGAAGGCCGAGGATGGGAAGCTGAAATCGTCAAGGCCGCTGATATGGAGGGTATGATCGATGTATGCCCCAAGGGCATTCTCAAGTGCGTTGATGGACGTGGATCTGACAACGAGGCAATGGCTGGACCCAAGATGGCCGGAGGAATCTATGCCATTGCACACAACCGTCATACCACTTCTATTGAGGGATTGAAGGCAATCACCAAGGAGGTGGCCGCTAAGGGACACGTTCCATCTGTTCATGGTGACCACTCCAAAGATATGATGGGATGTGGCTTTTTCAAGCTATGGCTGACTGGCCGATTCGATGATATGGGATATCCTAGACCAGAGTTCGATGCTGACCAGGGTGCCCAAGCTGTGAAGGAGGCAGGAGGTTTCATCGAGATGCACCATGGATCACACGAAGAGAAGGTAGTATTGATTAACTTGGTAGAGAACAAGACTTTGGAGCCCCAAGAGGATGATCAACGATTCATTGTGGATGGATGGGCCGCTGGCAAGTTTGATTTGGATGTGCCTAACTTCTTGGTCGCTGCTGCTGCCACTGTGGAGATGTTGGGTGGCCCTAAGAAGGCCAAGATCATAGTGGCATAAGAGCTGGATGATTTGGTAGCTACAACTTTTAATCTTATTAACTTTGTATATATTATGACACAAACGCATTTGGAATCAAAATGCATTTGAGTGCACCTAAATGCATTCAGGTTTTGACGAAATCCCAAATACGTTCAGATGCATTTGAGTGTGTAAGTACCGAATGCATTTGAGGCCCAACATCCAAATGCATCTGGAACCCAAATGCAATTGGGACGAGTAAAAAAATGTAACTTCAATCCCATTTCTATTGGGTTGCTTTACCAACAGTATACGGCAGCAAATAGTTTGGAAACTATGATGTGTAGAAAAGAAAAGCAAAGCACAGATTATCTCCTCCGTCGACACAGTTTGCACCAACAGAACTCACATCACACAAAGCAGCATCAAACAGCAGAAAGAGAGAGAGAGGTAGCTTTTGTAACAAGAGTGTTACTTCTGTATCAGCTCTCTTCCCCTTTGCCCTGTTCTCCCTACGTCACTTTCCCACTACACTTCCCACTCTCAAATTTTTGAATTGGCGCTTCATCTTCATCTTCATGCACAAAGCACAAGTTGTGGGCACTTTATCATTGAGGAGTTTGCTGGTGGTAGGAGGACGTTGTTACTTGGTGGTACAATAGTGTTGTCGTCACCATCATCTACGCCGCAACATTAATAGCTGCAGTGTAGCTCTCATTAACATCCAAAAATGAAGAGGCCAGCATCATCATCGTCGTCATCATCACCAATTCATTCCCTCCTCTCCTCTCGACTGAATTCAAATTCAAATGACGTAATTCGAGGAGGCGCCCAAGCAGTGGAAGAAGGGTATGAATATTATCAAGACGATGCTGATGAATACGAGGATGATGAGGGTTTTTATCTTGTAGGGGACAATGATGAGGATAATGTTGGTGAAGAAGAGTATTATGAGTACTATCCGGATGACAATTACGACGGTGAAGGGGTAACGGAAGAAGAGGATGGATATTATTACGCAGATGAATTATATGATGACGATGGGGGAGAAGAAGAGGCCGAAGATGATGGGTATTTTATCCATGCTGACGAGGACGGTGACGCATCCACCTCCCTCTCAAAACGATCATTCCTACCGTCACGTCATCAACTCAATCTATCCACGGCAATGTCTCAATTATCGTCACTGCCGTCAACGCTGAAATTGAATTGGCAAGGTATCATGGCTGGGGGCGGTGGTCCAGTAACTGCAGTCGCAGTGCTTTCGATTGTCATGTTGGCAGTTGTAAGGCGTACATTTGTTTTGGGGGGCGGCAGTCACAATAATAAGGGGAAGCGAAATCGGAGGGGGAATCGTTGCCTTCAGAAACAGAGGAAAAGGAAGAAGAACAAAAAGTGGTCAATGCTGATAGTAATGAGGATGCAGATTATTCAAACGCATTTGTGGATGCAGTTCGTGAAAAGGAAAGAGGAGAAGATGATGATGATGGCGACACGTTGGATTTGGACTCGGATGAGTACAACAACATAGGCAGAGTCAGTAAACGGTCTCGTATTGCAAAACGTTTGAGGAAAGTGTCATCATCGACGACATTATTGGCATCAAATGCGTTGTTATGGATTCGTGGACAAGGTGGAGTGGCGAGTCAGGGGGGGAATAATCATCCTGCTAGTGATGAATTGATTGAGTCTACTGTTGTAGATGTTGATGATGCGTCAATGGATGATGATGATGATGAATCAGATATTGACCTGTCGGTAGATGAGTCGGATGATGAAGTAGAAGTTGATCTTCCACCACCACCAAAAACCATCGTCGTCGTCATCACCTGATATAAAACGGTTGAAGCAAAAGTTGGATAAGGTGTCGGAATCTCGTGATGCACTTGAAAAAGAGTACGAAGCTTCACTCCGCATGCTACATGACGCACGCATGGAAGTTCAAAAGATGAAAAAGGTCGTCAAAACTGCGATGGATACTTCAGCTCGTGAGGAAGAGCAACGGGAGAAAATGGACGCAATGGTCAAGAAGTTGGATGTGAAGTACAAAAATCAGATGAAAGAACAGTTGGAACAGCTCCGTAACAAGATGGAGGGTAAGCTCCGTTCAGAAGTACAACTTGAAATGCAAGAAAGGATGGAATCTCAGCTACGGGAACGGATGAGAGAGCAGGAAGAACTAGTGGAGGACAAGGTACAGCAACGCCTTGGGGAGGAGAGGACGCAATATCAAGAAGAGCTAAATCAAAAATTCAGACAGGAGGTTGACAATGCAGTCTCTGCTGAAATGGAAGCTGTCCTTGATGTGGCCGTCGATGAAGCAGTACAACGGGAGCGTCAAAAGGCGCGCGAGGAGATGATTCGAGTACGACAGGGAATACAAAAAGTTTTGGAAAGGGAGAGAAAATTGATGAGAGAACAGGTTCGTAGGGCAACGGGGCAAGTTAGGGAGTGGGTGGTTAAAAAGCAGCAGGATCAGTTGCTGCAACAGGCTGGGCAGTTACAAGAGGAGGCCCAAAAGTTGCAGGGTTTGGCAAGGTCAAGAGCAGGGGGGAGAGGAGGAAGGGATGGGGCTACTAGCAGCGGTGCTGGATTACCTCGTCGAGGAGGTCGACCTACTTCCAGAGAGGAATATGCTGATAGGTATGAAGATACCGATGGCGAAGACGAGTATTGAGCAAGCTAAGCCAAAGCAATGAAAGGATATGAGGTCGTCAGCTACATTAATAATTGGGGTCAACTTTGCGCAAGTAGTTAAAACAGGGGGGAGAAAAAGAGAAGAGTGAAGTTAACATTCAATTTACTTAAGTTCACATTGCATACTAAGTTTGCTGGTATCATTCATTCTCCAGTCGAGGACATGCATGCAAAGCAAGAGCGGCCGAGAGGACAATTCTTGTCCGTGACTCGGACCTGCTCTGCCTTCTCATATACTCGTGATTCGTTAGCCCCTCAGAAAAATATTCTAGTGATGAGTGGAACTGTATCTCAAAAATGAAAAATGCGATCTGTTGCCGACACCACTTCAACCAAAAAGCACCATCCACCAACCCACCGAAATACCGAAACCGATGCACAGGTGTAGAGCATCACTGCCAACGATAGCACTCGTCGAAATCGAAACAACGTATTGTCATCATCTTTCAAAACAATGGTGAAGTCTACGCTACTTATTGGTAGCCTATGCATATCAAATACACTTGCATTTGCTCCGCCAACATCCATAATATCCACTCCTACTGCCACAACTACAACTTCGTCATGCCTCCACGCCTCTTCTGAAGCACAATATGACTGTCTCGTAATCGGTGGTGGAATCTCTGGATCTACACTGGCACACAACCTTAACAACGCCAACCTAAACATTCTCCTTGCTGAACAACGTGATTATCTTGGAGGCAATGTCCAATCTGTAGTCCATACAGACGAGGATGGTAGTGAATTCATCTTTGAAAAGGGACCCAATAGTTATGCGACACAACCATCCATCGTACGCATTTCACATGAATTGGGTATTGACGATCAGCTTGTATTTGCAAATGAGTCACTGCCCCCGTGGGTGAATCATAATGGGAAACTCCATCCATTGCCCAAGGGACAGGGGGGCAAAGGACCCAAGGGGCAGATTGAATTAGTCTTTGGTCCAAATGGTGTATTGAAATTCGGGTTGGCAGGGGATTTACTCTCCTGGCCTGGAAAGATTCGTGCTGGAATTGGTGCTCTCTTGGGACATATGCCTCCCCCCGACAACAAAGAGGAGACGATTAAAGAATGGGTGACACGTATCCTTGGTGAAGAAGTATTCTTCCGAATTATTGATCCATTCGTTAGTGGCGTGTATGCTGGAGATCCAACAACATTGAGCATGAAGGCGGCATTGCCCAAAATCTCACGTATTGAGGATTACTCTTACGGGATTGAATGGAATAAGTTTGGTGCCATCTTTTATGGTGGACTTGCTCGTCAGGTGGAACTTACGAAGGAGAGGAAGGCAGATCCTCCAAAACCCGAATGGGTAGACTTTGAGTATGGCAATCCTGGAAGTTACAAGAGGGGATTGGGTACATTGCCGAATGCGATCTATGAGAAGCTTGGAAGTGATGTTGTCAAGTTGGAATGGACTTTGACCAAGGTTGAGAAGGAGGGTGACACTTATGTTGTTACGTTTGATACTCCCAATGGACAGCAAACTGTCACATCCAAAGCTATTGTAAGTACTATCCCTACTCATGCCATGGGATCTTCTCTGGAGCCTGTACTACCTGGATCGACGGACTTGTTCACCAAGGAACGGCAAATTATCAACCGAAAGGGTGTGTACTACCCTCCCGTGGCGGCGGTAACATTGGCCTATCCCAAAAAGGCATTCAAGGATATCGAGCTGTCTAATGACTTTGGTAACTTACAGAACCTGCCAGGGTTTGGATTACTCAATCCACGAACGGAGGGTGTGCGTACATTGGGTACGCTTTGGAGTTCGAGTCTCTTCCCCGGACGTTGCCCCGAGGACTACAATATTCTACTGAATTACATTGGTGGATCACGTGATCCTGAGATTGGGTCCATGCCAGAAGAAGACGTGATTGCAGCAGTGGATAAGGATTTGCGTAAGGTGCTCTTGCAGGCTAATGCTCCTGAACCGAAGGTACTGGGGATCAAGGTATGGCCTACTGCCATCCCTCAATATGAACTGGGACATTTAGAGTTGATGAAGGAGCTGGAGAGTATGGAAAGCAACGTAGAGGGAGGCGGTATATGGATTTGTGGCAACTACAGAAGTGGTGTGGCCTTTCCTGATTGCGTTACTTTTGGGTATGAGCATGCCAAGGTCGTGAAGGAGTATCTAGATAAAAAATAGATGATCGCTTAAGCTTTAGTAAGAGTAGATTGATACTATCTTGATAATCTGGTGAAGTTAATACAAATACTTTATTTACAGCAGGTTTCGAAACGCACAAGCGTAAGGCCACATGATGGGTGGTGGTGGTGGTGGTGGTGCCTTACTTATTGCCTTTGCCTTCGCTCATCGTTCGTAATCATCGTAAGCTGCAAGATGGAATCGAAAGCGAAGTCCTCGTGCTCTAGAGAACATTCTTGTCCTACTAGATCATCATCCAAGAGGCCGTCAAGTAGCAAATCAGGGTGGCATTCGTACGAGATGCGGCTTTTCCTTTCTACCTTCGTGTTCGTGCTGGTGCTGGGCTGGCTGCCATCCTGGATAGGAATCTGAAACTCTTTGTTTACCACCTCGGCATCTCGCACGAAAGGAATGGAGTAGTAGAGGAAAGGGTCGCTGCTCTTGAGGTTCTTGAGGTCTTGCTCGTTAAGATTCTTTGTGTCGATGACCTTCCTCGGCCGTTCGGTTGGAACAGTTGGCTGTGTCATAGTTCGCATAGGTGGAAAGGAGGCTTGAGAATCGGAATCGACGGTCAATTCATCGGAGGCATCAACGCCATGGATGTTGTGTCTGTTGCGGCACATGTTATCTTCTTTGTTTTGATGATTCATTTGTCGATAGTGCAAGAACATGTATGTACTTATCGTCTCATCAGAATAATGAAGAGCTCATGCGCAGAAGTTGATTAGTAGTACTTTGTTCTGCGAGAATGCTGCCTTCTGTTTACGCAGGTTCCTCGTATGATGTGAATCGTAGGGACGGCAAGTCGCGGGAACTGAGAGATCATTTAACCCCGGATGAGACATGACTTTGTCCCCGCACGGCCCGGCCAGCCTTACATTTTGGTTTTTTAATGAGAAAGAGTTTAAACGATTCCTACGTAGATTGACCCCGGTGCGACACACATTTTTTTGGCAAAAAGGAGCCAGAATATCTGAGTACGAAACTTTGAACGCTGTTATTATCGCAAATATGAACCTCAGCCCAAAAAACTTTCTGGACCCTAACTCTCCATAATATGAAGAAGTCGACCGCAGAAGGTTTTTTGGGCTGAGGTCCGGTACTTTTTCAGTAACATGTACTAAAGTTTAGCTAGTGTCCAAAATGTCGCGCGCCCGTGAGTTGGCCGGGCCGTGCCCGCCATTATGGAACGGAAGGATTATTTTCCTTGACTCTTGTCCATGCTTGACTTGTGACCAAGCTATCGTAAATGAATAGGTAGGCAAGTACACGGCCCGGCCAGCCTAACATTTTGGAGTTTTTTACGAGAAAGGGGTTGGACAATTCCTACGTAGAAAGTAAGTACTCTAAAGTCGCACCGAGGTTATCGCCACATTGTTTTTTGCAAAAAGGAGCCAGAATATCTATCGCTAGAAACTTTGTACGCTGTTATTATCGCAAATATGGACCTCAGCTTATAAAACTTTCCGGACCCTAACTCTTCATAGTATAGTATGAAGAAGTCGACTGCAAAACGTTTTATGCTGAGGTCCTTTATTTTTTCAGTAACATGTGTTAGATTTAACTAGTAGCGTACGTACAAAATCGAATCGTCCAAAATGTCGCGCGCGGGCGCGTTGGCCGGGCCGTGAGTACTACCCATGACTAAACCCCGAGAGACGTGAATTTGTCACAATTACTCCGATGAGACGACTTTGTCGTTTGGCGTGAATAATTGTACCTAGTCACAAAACAAGAGGATAACCCCACTTCCAACGACAGAGGAAACGCCCGGCTCCCGTATTGTATGTAACGCAGAAGCAGTTGTATCTGCCTGGGACTGGGAGCTGGGAGAAAGGAAGTATTTATTGCACTCTCTTTAATAACCTAATTAGCACTGTGAGTGAGCTAGAGTGAGCCCTGAAGCCACAGGCAATGATAAATGCCGTGGTGGCATTGAGAGATGTGTGAAGGCTTACCCGTCAGGAGGATTCGGGAAAGGAAGATATCCTGGAGATGAAAGATCAAGAATGTTCCTTAGGAGATCATGGGCTATTTGATATCATCTTCGGTCCTAATCCGTTCACAGTCGCCACTGATTTTTCAACATCTCTACCAAGATGAAAGCAGTAGCAGTGGCTTTTGCTTTGGGCTCGTAGCTTCGTCGCGGCGTTGAGGTCGTATGAATCCAGGGCCGAATGGTATAGTTATGAAGCTGAAGTGAATATTCGCTTGCGCCAACGCATAAGTAGGTAGGTCTGAGTCCTTCACATTTCTTGATTCTCAACAAAGTTGACATACCAAACGCACCCAAGGCAGTCGAATTTTTTTCTGTCACGATAGCGATGTGGGAGCGGAAGAATGCGGGATTAGAGGTTTTGACCCAGAACTAGTGAATGTACCACACTCAGACTTGTGAGTTGGCAGAAGTGAAGCACAGTGTCGACGAGTTTGCTTGGACTAGTTTGAACATAAATCGTCTAATGCCACTTATATCTATCAGGGGCGACTCATACAATATCTACTTGCATTTAGTTGCAGTGGTTTCACTCTGACTCTGCTGACAAGAGAAGCTTGTCTCTTTTATCACGACGACGAATTCTTTGTATCTACCTCCCTCCTATTCCTCCACCAACACTACTACAAACTTCAAATTTGGTACGAAAACGACATGCCAGCACAACAATAATAACACCACTCACTGCCCAGCAAATGGCAGCTATTTGACAATACAGTTGATATCCCTGACTTTTGTCAAATTCTTGTATGCCTCGTGCACCAGCGTAGGCATATACTGCCGTCGTAAGTAAGTGTGTTAATAGGAGTAGGATGAACCAGCATTTTGTTGAAGGTGTTTGTTGTTGTTGTTGGTTATTGAAGTTACAGCAGCAGCATTTTGTGTCGCTACTAATTATTGATGGCTGGTCTGTGGAGGTTAGTGCTTCTTGATCATCTTGATTGTTTTGATTATTAGTAGTTTGGCAGTAGGAACAGAGGTAAACAACTATTCGAAGTCCCATCAAGCCAGTTGCAATTGGGAAAAGAAAGAGGACGATCCCTGAATCGTATTCCCCACGTGCCCATAGTGAAATGGACCATATCCAAAACAATAGGCCGACGGATATGTGCAGAACGGAGATGAGACTGACAATCTTGAGGTGGGATGGGTAGATTTTGTTATTGTCTGACGTCATTGTTCTACTATTATGATGATGATGGTGAATATCCGTGATACTGTGTACTTTTTTCTCCGCTGCCAATGCCACCATGCTGCTGTCTCATTAGTAGAACAACAACTTCTCGTCACACGCAAAGCAAAAGCAGGTGGAGGTGTGACAGTCATTCTGAATACTAATTCCTACGCAGATGGGGCATCCCTTTCCCTCCAAAAATCTCACCTCAGATCTCAGATCATCTCGTCTCGGCGGGCACGGCAAACAGCAAACCATGTTGTTGGCAAACTGATGGCAATAATAACTTCTTTCACCGCTACCAATAACATTGCCACCCCATCAATCAATCATCAACAGCAACAGCAACAGCAACTACATCATAAAATAATAAGCAGCTAGCAAGAAGTGCAGCTGAAATAAAAAAGCAATGGCGGAGCTAGATCCATCCATCTCCCTCCCCCTCCTTCGTGGCCTTGCTCGCAGCACCGGTTACACCAAGCAGCAACTCGAGAATGATAACACCAAACCGTCAGCAACCCATGGCAAATCGTCATCATCATCACCTAACAAATCGACATTGTTGAAACAACCAGCCACTACTCCAATTAGCCATCAAAAATCCCCACAACCAAAGAACGACAACAACGATGACGATGATGGAGGAAAAAATAACGATTCGGAACAACCACTTCCAATTAAATTACATCATCTCCTCTCCTCCAACAATAATAATGAGAATGCAGTTCACTGGATGCCACATGGGCGTAGTTTCAAAGTCTGCAATTATTCTGCATTGTTGTCTCTTTTGAATGTTTCTCCGGTGGGGGGTGAGGCGGAGGGCGGCGTCACCAATGATGGCGAACAACATCATGATTCTTCTGACAATGATAAAGTGAAGAACCACCTCACGAAACTATTGAAGTGTTGGGGATTTCAACAATTTGAATCGGGAGTGGATATGGGGACATTTTACCATGAGGATTTTTTACGTTGTCATTTGGACAAGTGTGTGGAGAGCACATCATTGTTGATGTATGATGAGGGGAGGGGATCTTCTTCATTGTCACGGGATGAGGAGGAAGATAATAATGATGATGAAGATGAAGAGATGGAGGACGTGGGTGGGGAAGAAGATGATGATGAGGAACCTGTCATAGCAGCAGCAGCGTCAGCAGCTGGTGGGGGGAACAACGACGTTGCCCCGACCGATGAAGAAACTACCTTCATGGCAATCACTGCGTGTACGGATGTTACTATTGCACGTCAATATTTAGAAATGAGTGGGAATCAATTGGAAATGGCGGTGAGTTTATTCATGGATGTCGGCGGCGGCGGTGCTGCTGCAGCTGGATTGAGCGCCGCCGCCGGCTCTACGTCTTCCTCCTCCCCCGCAGCAAGGTCGTCACGGACAAATACGAAATCATCATCCAAAAAAAAGAAGAGCCAACCTAGGCGTAGTAGTAAAAAGACGGCAAAGACGAAGGATGAACCTGACTTTTATGCAATGACACCCATGCCTCTAATTATACCATCCAAGAAGCCAAAGTTGGTGCTACCAGCACAGAAGCTTGTTCAATCGGCACTCAAAGAACATTGTGCATTCCGGGTGATTCGCCGGGCGTTGTTGATTTGGATTCAGAAACGTCGGTCGGTTCGTTTGCAGAATCAGCATGAGTTTACCCAAACGAACATCATGTTGCAATCATTACCTTTCTACAACAAGACTGATTTCCATCATTGCCATCATGGCACACGTCATTTTTTGTTTCAATCATTATTGCACCCCTCCCTCCCCGTGCGACGGTGTGCAGCACGTATGATTATGCACAATCTTCACCGTAGTGACGACAACTGCAGCAGCGGCGGCGTTGGCGGTGACTCCAATGACGGGGGTGTGACCGAACATCACAAGAACAAGATATGGGATTTACAAGAAGTGCTCATAGTTTTACTTCACGGAGTCATGTTTCAGGAACCACCCTATCAAATAGAGAGTTTTGCCGTGGGCAATAATAATGGACCCGAGGCACATCAACCGAAATCATCACAGGGGGGAGGTGACCCGGCAATTCAACTAATGGCCATGCTACTCGCATTGGTATGTGATGGTGGCTTCAGTAATATCATTGTGGAACACGAAGTAAAGGAGCTTGTGGAACAACAAAAATATTGCGCTGTGGGAGGACAAACGTCATCATCTTTGGATGCATTGGGGATGGGGATGTTCTTGCAACACGGTGACGATATATTATGCCAATCCTTATTGCGTGAATTGTCTTCTGATTGTATTGAATCGTTCGTCGCTAGTGGAGGGTTACGATGGGCGTGTGGGAGTATAGTGAGATTGTGCCACTTGTTGGTTCACGGGGATGAAGGTGATGCAGCGGCACGTCAATTCGGGCGACAGGGTAGTGAAAGTGATGATAGTCAATACGATCGAAATGTGGAACGAATGAATGAAATCACGGCCCAAACGATTCAAACCCGACTTTTGTTGTTGATTGATCTCGTTTACAAGTTAGTTTTGTTTGGAACAGTGCCCGCAGCAGTAGATGGGCGAGATCCGTTTGCTGCTGGAGACGACAAAGGGAAGGAGATCAAAGATAGAAAGAAGATGCTCGAGAAGGCAATCGCACGAAGGAAAGAAAATAGAGAGAAGGTATCTAGAATGTTAGAAGGGTCGTCTGGAGGTACATCACGGACGTCAAGTTTGTCAGCACTGCGTCAGTCATTACGTTCTACTGCTGCATCGGGAGGTATAGGTTCGCCTCAGCTTAGCAGTGAGAAGCGTGCTGGGAACGCAAATGACATTGGCGGTGGTGGGGATCCACCAAATCCTAGCGTGGTAGAAGAAAACCGCCGGAGGAAAGATCGAAGAAAGTCTTCGTTAGAGAGGGTCCATCAAATATTTTGGTCTACGACCTTGCCTGCTGCGAAATGCATCCCTGCTTCCACTATTGAATCGGACAGTCAAGATGATAATTCGGAAGAAGCGGGTGGTAATTTTACACCACTCGCCTGCCTCGTTGCTGCATATGAAATTCTTCGTTCAAAACCAGCCAGCAAGTCTTCTCTTGTCACAAATGGGCAGCTGCGCGGGCTAGAAAAGAGTATCGCCACATTAGCACGATTAGTCGACCCAGCAGCAGCCAGTGCAGTTGTGGTTTCGGACCCTGACATTGCTTGGGGAACGGAATTACCTCAAAATACGCCATCCAAGAAACGTGATAGAGCATCCTCCCACGCATCTCAGGATAGTCAACGGTCGTCTTCGTCTCCCTCGCGGGCTAGCCGAGCGCAGCAAATGGCTGATTCGCGAACAAAAAGGGCAAGGACGTCGTCGGGCAATGTTTCATCTCTTCTGGAGCGGTTGTCTGAAGTAGAAGCGCCATCTGCGAATAGATCGAGTGGGCCATCAGCCGCTAGCAGTGGAGGTGCCGCTGCCCGTGCATCGTTGGCATCTCAGGAGAGTTCAAGTTCGAATTCTTTATTCTCGTCACGTTATCGATCTACGATGGAAAGCATGCTTCGAGGGGCCACTGGGAATGCCTCTCCGTCTCGGGAGGGATCATTGGGCCGTATCCTTGCCTCGTCTGGGGCTTCTTCGAGGCTTGCTGGTGCAGGAGGTAGACCAGGATCATCTTATTCAGCTCGTTCTACATCGACGGCTGGATCGCCAAATAGATCTATTCGTGCTCGAGCAGTCGCGTCTGGTCAGGTAGATGAATGGCGAGAATTAGAAGCCGATGAAGATGAAGCCATGGACTTAGATATGTGTGACGATGAAGAAGAGAATCCTACGATGGAACATGACTCGGACGGTTCAGATAGTGTATTTGAAGAAGTGATTGACATCCATGAGGATGGAGATGGTGCAATGAATGATGGGGACGACAATGGAGAGGATGATGACGGCGAGGGATCATGTGATGATGAAGACACCGACGAAGAATTATTCGAGGGCAATGGTCAATTTGACGATGCTGTGATCAACATGGAAGAGATAAATGTCAATGATTCTAGTCAGCGAGAAGACCAGCATCCGCATAGTCGCAACAATCCGCATCGACAATCAGTTGCGGCTCGTAGTCCTACTTCACGTGCTGGAGCCGCACCTTCACCAGTCGAATTGGCTGCTCAAAAGAAGGATCGAGAACATGCTTACCTCAGGGCGGCAATGCAACTCCTTGAGTCGCAATACCCAGACTCGTCACGGAAAGGCATGGGTCTGGTTGGCAGAATGAATCTGAGAAGAGATCGTCCGCATTCTATTTTTGCACACCCGACCGCGATCCTTCCATCTCCGTTGCTTACAATCAATGCAGAGGTGTCTCTCCTCCGATCGATTTGCAATATAGTGAAGCCTCCGAGAAAGCCGCTGAATCTGAAAATATTCATGCGACGAGCACCGACTCAAGAAGAATTCTTTCGGGGTTCACTCTCTCGTAATCCTATCAGTCTATCATCGCTGAAGGCTGGAACTTCAAACCCCCAAGGCTCAGGTGCAGGTGATGAGAGGAGATCTAGTGGACCCAACGAACCCCGGGTTAGTGACCTGCGCCTGCATATTGCTAAGGACCTGCAAATGGAGGATTCGGCAGAATTGCTAGAATTGCTGGTTGCAAACAAGATTTTGGATATTAATTTGAATTTGCGAGTCGTTCAACAAGTCCTATGGAGGAAGTATGTGGAAGAAAATGCAACCAGTGCATCTTCCCTTGTTGCTGGGGCAGGCCCTGGGCACCAGATGATTAGTACTGGGTCCGGGCTATCCATGATCTTTAGTAGTGCCGGTTTGACAGGTAGAGGTCGCAATGGAACCGCATCTGACGACAATGCAGTCCTTGCTTCTTTCCCTCCCATGGTTGTCACCTACCGATTGGCAGGAGTGGATGGTGAAGCCACTGAAGACAAAGTTGAACCAGAGGATCTAGAAGATCCAGAGGCACCTGCGTCTCAAAACTCTCCGGAGGCCCGTGAGCGTCGCATGGAGAAGGAATTCGGAATCACTCGTATTGTCACGAAAAACCGAGGAATCCCTATCTTACTTGCTTCCATACAAGACACAATTTCAGGCTTGTTGCGTCGCATTCGAAGAGACGAGGTAGCAAGGAGGCGACAACTGCAACATGGCTCTCTAGATTCAAATGCTGATGGCAACCTCACGAGGGAGGGTTTTGCGAAGTCTCCTCCCTGTCCCGGATTGTTACTCTTACGTCACTGTGCAAATCTTACTAGCAACCGGAAGAAACTTTTAGCAAACAGAGCTCCAACAATTTTGTTACGGCTGTTATTGGATATCTTGAATTCGATGAATAGATCTTCACCAGGCCGCCAACGTTCATCGACTATTGACTTTTCTACCAGTGCAATGGATGCTGACAGTGTAGACAACATTAGCTTGTCAGGATCAGTAGCAAGCTCTTTACGAGAACGTTCAAAAGGTGGGCACACCGAAGGTAACCCGACCACACAAGCTTTACAAGACATAATTGAATTGCTCGCTTCGGATATTTCTGCTGAACTCTCCGATGATTCGAACAAGATGTCTGTGACAAGTTCATTTGCAGATCTCAGCAAACTTGATGACCAGCAGTCAGGCGACAACGAAGATGATAGAACACTTCCCCTGGTACTAAAGTCCTTGCACTCCACAGACTTGAGCCCTCCTTTGCGGAAGGTCATTGCAAAGCTTCTTCCTTTCTTGACTTATGGGCAAGTTTCGCAATCGAAAGAGCTTGCATCTTATTTCTCAAGATACATCAGCGTAGAGTCACTTGGCAGGGTAGAGGAAGATTCCATTCTAATGAACACTTTTGTGGAAACAGCTATAAATCTTCCACCTGTGGCTGTCTGTGACAACTTGAGAACAGCACTGATCCGAAATGGTTTTGTAGGAAAGGTGCGCGCTTTCTTGATGGAAGGTGCACCATTGCATCCACCACCATGGTCGTCTTCATTGTATCCGAAGTCAGCGGAACTATCTTCAGATAAGGATGCCCTGAAAGAAGAATGGAGGCAATACTTTGATCGCCCAGGGCTGGACAATGCATTTCAAATATTGACGGGTCTCTGCTCTAAGCATGCTTCCACTCAGCAGCTTCTTTCAAATATATCTGAAGATGGAAACTCGAACGATGATGATGTTAAGCTCAGTTTGCTCACGCTCTGTCACTGGATGGAAAGTACTTCCGACAACACTTCGTCCAGTATCAAAAATCCAAATGGAATCCTAGCTGAAACGTTGCTAGACGCATTGAAAGAAGGGAACGAATCAGCATCAGACAAAATCTGTGCTATCAGAAAGAAAACACGTGACAGGAAGCGAGAAATCGCTGAGGAGCGCCGCAACAAGGCATTGAAGGGGATGAGTGCTTTCGGACCGATGACTGGCTCGTCCGCCACCAGTTCTGCGTCCGCCGGTGCATCTTCATCAACTGACAACAGGTCTGCATCCATGTTTGCCTCAGTGTTCGGAGGACTTTCTTCCTCTTTGATGCCATCTTCGGCACAACCAAGAACACGAGCTTCGTCCGCCAAAAGCGCTGAGGCTGCTCAGCCTGCAAAACCAGCTTGGATGGCGGAAATGGAGGCCCTTGACGATGAGAAAGGTGTCACATGTGCAGTTTGTCAAGAAGGTCGGACGTTTCAGCCATCGGAATTACTCGGACTTTATGCTTACATGAAAAAGGTTACAATAGCTGCAGGTCAAGGAGGTGCAACAGGTGATATAGACGGTACCGTAATGCTGTTATCCCTTCCCATGTCTCTGCCTCGATCCAGCGTCGAGGCCTGGTTTCGAAAGGCAAGAGTCGCCGCAAACGCACTAGAAGGTTCTGCTCATGCAATTACGGCCATGTCTGCAGCAAATTCTACTTCAAGCGGCAGCAGTGGCCGGTCAAATCATTTCATCACAACTGTTTCAGCAGGAAATGCGATACATTGTAGTTGTCACTCCAAAGCCAAAGCAGCCGACAGGAATCATCCCAAGGCTCCAAAAAGTAAGTGGGATTTGGTTGTGTTTTCATTTCTGATTTTATGTTGTATCATGAGCTCACATTGCATTTTGATATCAATAATAATAGGCGAATGGGAAGGTGCTAGTTTGAGGAATTCAAGGGTGACTTGCAATGTTATATTACCTCTTGTTTCTACGAAAACGTCCTCTGTTCCACTCATGTCGGTGGAAAACGCACTTGCAGACGTGAACAATGTCATGGCAAATACACTTGGTGTGCGCCCCAAATCTACATTGTGGGGTTGTTTGCATGACATTCGTTTCCTTCTTCTTCGCATGGCCTATGGAGAAGCGTTGAATGCCGACTGTGGAGGAGGTTCATCATCTTCTAACTTCTTGCTTGCTTTGTATCAACTTTACACTGCGGATATGTTTGCAACAAATGCCGAACACGACGAGTCCCCGGAAGTTGCAAAGCACGCACGAAATCTAAGCTATGGCTTTCTGGTTGGTGAAGATATTGTAGATCTGCCGACCTTTGATCGGAATTTGAACAGTCGATCGAAACGACTGGAGAGGGGAGTAGCAGAATCTGCGCCCATGGCTGCTTTGTGCTCTATTCTTTTCTATAACGTAGAAGATGAAATTGACAGTGGGACGAAGAAGGGCAAATGCCCCAGTCCAACAAGCAAAGCGCCATCACCTACACGGCAGTGGGAGGTGAACAAAGGTAAATTCCTCGCCGGACTAATTCGTTGTGCCGGGCATAGGCATTCACTTGGACTCACAGACAGTGGATGTGCAACCTCAAAAGGTCTTTCAGCTGGTCGGAAGAATGTCGAGAAGACAAGATCATTTGCGGACTGGCGCAAAGATGATAATAGATCACAACATAAGACTACGATGATAGATGACTATGGCCAGGCTCTGAGACCAATGATTACCTTATACGCAGTTTTCGATCAGCTATCTAAAGAGTTTGTTGTGAATGATGATGACGAGAGTACAGAGGCTACTTCGGAGCGTTTGGCAGCTAGGTTGGAGAGTTGTTACAAAGCAGGAGATATAGAAGAGTTGCTGCAAGTAGCAGAGATTGCGATGAGCCGTGATCTCATTTGCAAATACTTTGAGAAGGGATGCACAAGCTAGTTTGGCATTGCTCCTGATGAAAGGAGATGGGAAGTAGAAAGATGATGTAGATGTTAGATTATCTGATATAATTTAACTTTGCTTTACATAGCAGCGCATACAATTTATGCACGAGGTGAGATATATAAGTACAATCGTACATAGTTGTTGATGCGAGGCGAGGTAAGTAAACTTTAGATAGAAGTATTTACTTGGCTTGGATTGGACGTCCGTCAACACAGATTGGAGAGGGAAAGCGAGCGAGACGTTCTTGCTTCTCTGCCAAAAAGAGGCGTCTTACTCACATCATACTTATGGTACAATATCTTGTTCAGACGTCAACAAGACATTGGAGAATCTTCATTATGTGGAGATCATCGCCCTCCGAACTAACAAGACGCATTTGACATGCTCATAAAACAAACACAAATCCACAAAGGTAACATACACGTACACTAACAATCAAGAAGCAAACGACGATAGTCACACAATAGCAACACTTTGCAACGTAATACGCTAACCTAAATACTATTACAACTACAGCTAAAAAGAAACATGATGAACAAGATCTTCAATTTGACTTTGCACTTGCCGCTGCATTGATTAGCAGGCCCGTGGCTGGGAGCGCTTATCTCCGACTTTGACCGAGGCTTTGCTCAAGGACAACAAGCGGCCCAGAACATTCGGAAGCACAAAGATGGAGGCAACTGTGCGCACATCTCAGACTTGGAATATCAGGTGAAAGACTACATTCAGACACACTTATGGTGGCATTCCGGCGATTCTTCCGCCTTTACAAAATCGTTCGACAAGGGCGGTCAAGCTGGTATGAAGTTCAATGAATAACGTGCTGCAACAGTACCAAACGCAGTGCCATAATGATCATCATGACAATGACAATGTCAATGTCGATACTGGCATGTGCAGCGGGCTGGGAAAGGACGCTGCCAGCGAGATCGCCGAGAAATACGCTGAGAAGCACTGCCCCAACTATAGCCGAGTGATTTCCGTCTTTCAGAAGAATACAAGGAGGAGTGCTTCGAGATTGGTTTAGACGATTGCAAGGGAGCAATTAACGTTAAGCTCTATCGCTACTGTGGCCATTATATTGATGACTATTCTGTCGTGGAAGGATTGAAATTCAAGTGTGGGTACAAAGTAAGCGGCTACATTGACGACACTTCGCACTAGATTAAAAAGTGATGCATCATCTCCTATGTCCGCTTTTGTGCGTAGGTGTATTCTCATCTGATACATGAGATAGCACCATGGTAGTCTACCACTAACTTGAAAGTACATAGTACATTGATCCTTTGACTCTTAGGTGCTGATGCATGAGGTCTCTGCTTTCTTTATTTAATGTATCGTAGGGAAGCTCGTCTTCCGCTTCGCTCCTCCGATATGTAATGTATATATCATCCAGGCCACGAATTGGTGCCATGTAAGATTGTATTGCTGCAGTAGAAGCTCAGCATATATCGCTGATTTGATCTTAGATAGTTGCTTTCATGTTAGCTCATCATTGAGGGCGAATCTGTGTACTCAGCCTTTTGAAGGTCCCATTGGAGAAAAGCATTCACTCTATTCACAAGTCGTATTTAGCACGCTTCTTAGTTTCTTTCAATTCATCGTTGCGCTCATTAATGAATTGCTGGAGACGTATTCTCTCATCTTGCTCAGAGTTGTCGCTAGAGGCAGTAGTATACAAAGCGTGCGCATGCCTGTGAAGCATTTGAAGGCCAAATAATGACATCCTCCTGTATGTTCGCTCATCCGGATCCGTCCGCACCCAAAGTGTCCCAAAGTGTCGCAACGTTTATCTGCTTTCTGCTGAGAAACACAACTTGTTCTTCAAAATTCTGACAATGGTGTAGAGTTCTTCTTATGTCTAAGTAACTACTCACTGACAAGGAACCATATAAATATAAACAGTATAACAAATCAAATGATGCTAGCAACACGACTACGCTCAATCCGATCGAATCACATCACCGCCGCTGCCTTCTCGACCCAGCCGATTGACTCAAATGATTCTCCTCCACACCGCTTCAAATACGATGCACCATGGCTTCACTACTACACCAATCACACCCTGACGTCATGAACTTTATCAACGGATCGTTCCAACACCCTAATGATGCCAATATGAAATTTTCTGACAATATCGAATGTTCGGATCCAAGCACCAACAAAGTGCTCTCCTACATCCCAGAATCTTCTAGCAAACAAGATGACGCATCCACAACCCCGTCATCATTAGAGCAGGCAATCGCTGCTGCCAAAGGCGCATACCCCTCATGGTCATCTACACCAGTGCAAACTCGTCAACGCCTTTTATTGGAATATGCTCATTTTTTACATAAGAAGGAAGTTCGTGAAGAGATTGCGTATTGGATTACTTTGGAAAATGGGAAGACTATGGCGGATGCTATGGGGGATGTGTGGAGAGGGTTAGAGGTGGTGGAGGCTGCTACTAGGGTTGGTAATGATATGATGGTGAGTTAAGGAGACTATTTCATTGCGAAACATAATTGTGCACGTAATATTATTGTGCTAAACTTGCATTGCTCATATCGTATCAATATTCAGGGCGATTCATTGCAAAATCTGTCTTCTGGGCTTGACACCATTTCCTACAGAGTTCCCCTTGGAGTATGTGCTGGAATAGCACCATTCAACTTTCCTGGTGAGCTCATAGAGAGAAAGCATTGAATTGTACAACAAAACTCCAAATATCATGTATTAACTTGCATTTGCTTACTAACTTGCATCGCTTCAGCCATGATACCCCTGTGGATGGCACCGCTCTCATTGGCGACGGGGAATACTTACGTCCTAAAACCTTCAGAGAAGACTCCATCGGCTTCAATGCTGTTGGCAAGTTACCTCAATGATTTAGGATTGCCTCCTGGTGTTTTGAATGTGGTCAATGGTTCCCGTGATACAGTAGACGGTTTGTTAACTCATCCTGATATCAAGGCTATATCCTTTGTTGGTTCCAATAGTGCAGGAGAACATATTCATGATGTTGGTAGTAAGAATGGGAAGAGAGTTCAGGCGAATTTGGGAGCAAAGAATCATGCCACGATATTGATGGATGATGCTGATAGAGCGTCTACAATCAAGGCTATTGTGGGTGCTGCGTTTGGTGCGGCTGGTCAGAGATGCATGGCTCTTTCAGTAGTTATTTTGGTAGGTGATCTGAGCGTGAGCCAGGGATGGGTTGATGAGGTCGTGGAAGAAGCGAAGAAGTTGAAAGTTGGGAATGGATTTCAAGAGGGTGTGGATGTAGGTGAGTAATTGCTGTCTCCATCGCATTGAGATGATTATTGCTTCCATCTCTCGAATATCTCTCACGTTGAATGCTACAAATTAGGGCCTCTGATTAGCAAGGAGGCAATTGAAAGAGCGGAGGGAATTATTCAGAGCAGCATCGATGAGGGTGCGATATGTAGATTGGACGGAAGAGGTGTCGTCGTTGATGGATTTGAAGATGGCCATTTTCTTGGCCCAACTTTAATCGATTTGAATTGTGTCAATTCCAACGAGCCAATTACTAATCCTGCATACACGGAGGAGATCTTTGCGCCTGTTTTGACAATTTTGACGGTACCAACATTGGATGATGCAATCAAAATCACAAATAACAATCCTTATGGCAACGGCTGTGCTCTGTTTACATCTTCTGGAGCAGCTGCCCGAAAGTATCAATTCGAGATCGAAGCTGGACAGGTAGGCATTAAGTAAGTATATTTGTTGAGCTCTGGTTCATAATGCAACAATTGAAGGAAATTCACACTCATTTGCCCTTCGTGACTTGCAGTGTCCCAATTCCAGTTCCTCTTCCCTTCTTCAGTTTCACAGGGAACAAGGCCTCTATCCGAGGAGATGTAAACTTTTATGGCAAGGTGAGTCTGTTGCTTCGATTCGCCGCACACAGCACATCAGGTTTCTCTCCTCAAACCCATTATTTTGACTTTGCCCTTGCCAGTCGGGTGTGAATTTCTTCACGCAATTGAAAACTGTGACGAGCAACTGGCAATACCAAAAGGGAGCTGATTTGGGAGGAGTTACGATGCCAGTTGTAGGGAAGAAATGAATGAGTTGATAGATTGCGAAGCCGAAGCACAGGTAGCTTGTAACAAAAGGAGTGACTTTCATTTGCTGCTTGCAGCGCGATGACCCTTCACGAACAGGTAGAGGCAGCTTTAACTAAAGACGAGATAAGACTGACATGAATTAACTAAGTACTGGCTAGGCTACACAGTACATAAAGTATGGCTCGACACTCGACACCCTACCCCTACCACCGGGGAATAGACAGCATGGGAGAAGAGAGAAGCCAGATATGTTGCGACTCTCTCTTTCTCTCTCGTCGCCCCTGCTGCCCCCGGTGGTAGGGGTGATGGCTCGACCAATTCTAACTACGCAAAGCCTGAAGCAGATGGAGCGTAGTATGCAAAGGCAAACACTCCTGCATTAATGATACAAACAGCCACGAACGTTCCGACCCATCCGAGGATTACTTTCAACACAAACCAAGGATTTAGATTGCCTGAACGGTTGCCCTTCTCTCCACCAAGTAATCCTACGCCGATGGTGCCTCCCACTTGACACTGCGTGGTCGATACGGGAATGCCAACGAAACTCGCAACGACGACCACGAGCGAGGCTGCGAGTTCAATGCAGAATCCACGGGAAGGGGACATTTTTGTAATCTTGTACCCAAGACTAATCATCAGTTTGTACCCGTACAAAAGGAGCCCAAGGACAATGCCCGCTGCACCGAGAAAAATAATCCACTTGGGCACGGGATTCTTTGAGTTGACCTCGCCGGTATTATAGATAGCTATGACAGCTGCAATCGGCCCAATTGCGTTGGCGACGTCATTTGCACCACTGTTAAAGTTGTTCGGATTGAGTACGCAGTTTAACCATGATCAATCATGAAATAATAAACAAATTGGATGTGTACTTACTGGGCAAAGGATAAGAGACAAGCAGTAAGCACTTGCAGGTAAGAGAACATCTCTTCAGCACGAGGATCAAATTCTTCCCCGGTCTCCCACATTTCTTTCGCTTTGGCCGATCCTGCAAATGCTTCAGCCTCGATGTCCCTATTGATAGTAGCATCTCCAAGCTTGGACATGGATTTGTGGAACGATGCAGTCATATTCTTCTTGATGCGCTCAGAGCGGCTAATGTTTGCATCCGTGGTTTTGGAGTCAGTGGGCTGTTCTTCGCCATCTTGTTCTTCGGCCTTCTCCTCCTCCCCATCCTCCCCTAGAATTTTCTTCATCATTGCACTCTTCTTTTCCTCTCCTTCTCCAGCCTCTGCATTCTCATGAGCCACATCTTCATTCTCTTTATCAGTCTTTGCTTTCTCCAATCTTTCCATCTTGGCCTCAACACGCTTCTGCAAGTAAGGTGATAGCAAAAAGTGAAAGACAACGGCAAGGAAGAAAGAAATGCAAAAGCCAGCAGGAATCATGAACTTTAGACCCCACTCTTTGATTTGTGGACTGTTTTTTCCAGCTTTGTAGAAGACCATGAATAGGTCGATACCAATGGCGATAAAGATGATGAATGGATAGAGCGTGGTGGCACGCTTGTAGGGCACCTCAGACAAGAGGATGAACTTTCTTGTCACCCAAAAGAAGAGAGCAGCTGCAGTTCCTGTGATGACAGGAGCAGCAACCCAACTGATGAAGATTTTTGAAACTTCCATCCAGTTTATAGAGCTGAAGCCCTTAGCAGCCAATGAGAATCCCACGATCGATCCCACGATTGTATGAGTTGTGCTCACAGGAAGTGCTAAATAATTTGCCACAGCAAGGATAAAGGAAGCAGCCACAAGCGACGTCAACATTCCATACATGAGCACACCTGGTTCATCTGCGTAGAGTGATGTGTCGATCATTTTGCCCTTGATCGTCGACGTAACACTCGCTCCCAAGAGCATCGCGCCGAGGAACTCACAGATTCCGGCGATCACAACGGCCTGCTTCAGAGTCACTGATTTGGCTGAGACACTGGTAGCGAACGCTGCATGCAGAGGAACCCCATGATGTTAGACAGCTTAATCTCAAGAATATCACATCTTGTGTATCATGTGCTGCAAAACTCACCGTTAGCAACATCATTAGCCCCAATCCCACACGCCATCAAGAATCCAAAGATCCCCGCTGCAATTGTCATCCAAAAGTATTGTTGGCAGCAGTCGACGGTAACATCTTGGAGGAAACGAGCCGACTGGGCGGCGAAGGATATCAACTGTTCGTTCATGATGCTTCAAGTAATAAATGGTGATGGAGTTGTTAAGATATGAGTGGTTGTATCGTGCTCGGATGATGGTTTAGTGCGTTGATGGCATGCAGGCAGGTAAATCAGATTGATAGGGTTCTCAAAGTTGTTTCTAATCAGTACCATATTGACTTGAGACTTGATTGATTGTAGGCTAGGGTTCTCAAGTTGTTTCTCAAGCGCAGCCAGACACAAAATCTTTTGATAACCGACCGCGACCCAAAAGCTCAATCCTAGCTATTGTAGCTCTATTATTTCTCCTCTTACTTGAAGTGATCGCCACATACAGGGGAATCGCTCGAACTGTACCCCCCAAACTTGCCTATACCCCCCCTCCAAATCTCAGCCTAGGGTCCAAGTTCTTATACCCCCCTCCCTAATTACTAGAGATTACTAGGAGACGCAGCTGACATTTCGACTTATACCCCCCCCCCAGACCCAGCCTAGCCTGAAATTCTTATACCCCCCGGGGGGTATAGTTCGAGCGATTCCCCTGTATTTCATCTTGTCTTGTTCATAACAGTGAGTGGCCTATCTTTATAGAGGCGCTGTGTCTTCCCTCGCTAGCAGGCAGCTGATCCACCCGTATGACACCATAGATAAGTAGCCCCCTTCCACGATGCCTGTCTCATGCCCAGCACCAGCAGGAAATAGGATCAAGGTATTATCTTATATATATATAGGATTAAGGTATTATATTATCTTTCACTTTAAAAAGCTAGAGAATAGTAGCCTGATCCTGATTCATTTAGTACTCTTCGTCCGTCTCGTCATCATAATCTTCATCATAGTCATCTTCATCCCAAACCAGCTGATCATCACCCTCATCATTAGCTTTCTCTTCCATTTCATACCATACCTCTCCCTCTAATACCTTCTCATCGTACAACTCCCTCATTGCTTTGCCATAATCTAAACTCATGATTGCCTGCTGAGGTGCGGGTAACAAACTGAGCAAGATTCCCGGTGGTTCACCCATTGTATAGAATAACTGTTTCATTGCTACCTTCATGGGTCGTGTTTGGATTAAGAAGCAGAGAGGTGATGATAACAGCAGGAATGTTCGGGAGAAGGAGTTACGACCACCAAAGTAACCAAAGAAGAGGAAAAGGAGCGAGTTACGAGTGGTATCTGCCCAGTTCACATTCATATTCCTCTGCAGCGATCTCTTGATATTCATTGTTGCACCCCCTTTGAGTGTTCTACCCTTCCTGCCACTTCGATGACTTAAGCCACTGTCTTGTGGTACCAAGCCATAGATGACTTTCTGACTATCACCAGAGTCGACGGCTCCGTCACTTCCCTTGTCATGAGCTTGCACACGCTCATGTTCCTCCTCCATCAATTCTAGTACATTGTTGGAGAGTGATTTCTCCATTTGCTTTTGAATAGAAGCTGCCCTCTTACGAATATTTAATGCATGATTCTGCTGTTGCCCTCCGACTGGTGCTTCAACAATATCATCATCATCTTCATTGTCTTCAATATCACTCTCCATTGCCACCAATTCTTGTTGCTGCAATTCAGAATTGTACACCATCCCAGCCATGTTGACACAGTACGCATCCATTAATTCTTTGGTGGACATTTGAGTAGCCTTTTCACGGAATTCGATACCAAATTTGGCATCAACCGGTGGCACTATATCACATGTTAGCTTCAGTTTGACCATGCCGTCATCATCCTCGTCTTCTACGTCACTATCATCATCGTCATCTTCTTCTACCTCGGCAACAATATCATCCACAATTTCATCATCCTCCAACAATCTTCCAGAGAACTTGAGTATGACAGAGGATAGAGGTGGACGCCCCCTCATCGTTTTGGAGACAGCCTGTCTTAATGAGAGGACTGTCCGTTTTCGACTGGCAGTGAAATCCAATTGTTGATCTAATAATGATGATTGGAGATTGGTGCTGATTGAAAGTTTTACCGGTAGAGAAGAAGAAGATGATGCTGCATCTTCTTCTTCATCCTCCTCATCGGTGTCGACTTCTATGTCGCTAAGTTCACTCTCAGACAATTCCTCGTCTGATTCCTCATCGTATGAATCCTCCACATCATCCGAATATTCGTCCTCTGAATCAGAAGCACCGCCTCTAATGTGGCGAATACGGTCTAGATTCCACCCCAGCGATGACGATTTTGTTATTGTCGAGTAGGGCTGTTTGTTGACGTCTGTATCATGGCTGCTGCGTTGCAGGCCGAGTGATTTTTTTGACGTTATCGATGTAGCTGATGGAATCAATGATGAATCTACTGCACCACCGATGAGTAGACAGGAATATAAAATGCACTTCATCATTATTGTTGACTGTAACAAAGAGATCAGGATGAGTTCGAAGATCGTCGATATTTCGATTTGTGCCTGTGATGTGTCGATGTTTTTCAAATGTCTACAGACTTCCACGGACAACGACGGAAGAAGAGTGCCAGCTAGATATACGCAGGAAGATTATTATTATTATGATAGCACAAAGAAACAAGCTTGGGCGGCGAGCGAGGCACTACTTCAAAGTTATCATGGTCGAGCTCGATTCCACGTGTTGATGATTGACGATTGACGATCACATATTAGATTCCAGTATGTCGCAGATAGATCGCTTATCCAAGCTCAAAGAGTGCGAACGCAGCTGACTTGCGAGGAACATCTCAATCACCTTATCTTCTTTGTGGTGATGGACAGTCGAATGGAACGGGAACAGCTGAAGACAGCTGTCTCATCCCAACGGGCACGGTATTCGATTGTGTCCAATACTGCCGTAGGCTACGGCAGCATTGGCACTGGACGGTTTTTCTCTTTGCGGTGTTTTCTGTTGAGCTGGTGTGCAAGTTGATGTTCGCCATGGTCATTCCGTTTTTCATCAACTAACAGCACCAATTGTACTCATCGTATCGGTGTGTGCGGTTAGTCATCATAGTAGTTTTTAAGCGGCCCACTCCCCACCCTTTGACCAACTGGCTCTTAGAGTCGCAGTGTTTCTGGTTCTGGATGTGTGGGTTCGCATCAGTATTTAACCCACACAATTTTGGCACCCCAACAAAGAAGTTAGTCTTTTCGTTTTCGATGTTGCGGTCTTTCTTTCCCGGCTGTCCCGGGGGGATGACGTAACCTTTAGTATCCTCTGAGTGCAATGCAGACGAGCAAGAACCGAGGTCCAGTGCTCGCACTTGACTGCATGCCATCTTTCATCTTACCCATTTGCATTTGTCCGGCCCTAATGTTCTGTCGAGGAACATGTGAGGATGGCGAGGAACATCAACTACTGCAATGATGGCAAAGATATCTTCATACTAATTCAAAACTGCACAGCGTGATCATTGAATGTTCCCTGCTAGTCTTAAAACTCCCCAATGCACAACCTCCATCATCTCATAATCTTCAAATAGGACAAACGCAAACAACAACATAATCCTTTCCATCCACTACATACTACCAAGATGACCAAGTTGACACTGCTAATTGCATCCATTGCTGCCCTCTCATCAACGACGGCCTTTGTGACCACCGCTCCAACCATCTCATCCATTTCCACCACCACTCTCCATGCCTTGACATTTGAACCTCCAGAAGAGGAAAACTGCGAACTCGATGGATCCGATTGTGAAGAGAGTATATTTGCTCAAAAGCGGAGAGAGAAGATGGAAGCTGCGCAGGCTACCAAGGATCGTTATCGTGCTATGGGTGTGACTCTTTCGGATGCTGATTTTGCTACTAGCATTGATCAGTATCAGAATAATCCTACTGGCGGAGGTTTGATTTCGGGGATTTCTTTGACCGCTCTTATGGAGGATGATTGAGCAGACTGTGTGGAGAAAGATAGGAGGGAGGACCGTGGGAGAACCGAGCGTCTGTAGTCAGAAGACTTTGATTGATTGTACACTTATAGTATTAAGCTGATCGTATTAAAAAACTTATTATTGTTTATCTCACAAGATTTAACTCTCAAAGCAGAAATGATGTCAATACCGCACAATTTGATTGATTGCACACATAGTATTAAGCTGATCGTATTAATAACCTCATTATTGTTTATCTTACAAGATTTTACTCTAACATTCTCAAAGCAGAAATGATGTCAAGATGCATGCCGTTACCGCACAATAAGTAGCAAAGAACCATGTGCCTGATCCCAGATAGATGGCAAGGAAGCAAACATAACCCACTAAACGCCCCAGAAATACCAACACTGGACTCGATTTGTGACTTTGCATGAATGCCAAGCCCGAAGGAAGATCACTGCAGTCAGTTGAAGAGCTGATTGCAGTAGCTCTGAGGTGATCGACTGCCATCACTCCCAATACCAAACCGAGGTAAATAAATGCACCCAACGTCGACAGGCACAAGAGCCCTAGCAGGGACTTGTCATGTTTCGAAGTCAGAGGTATCAAATTGATGCATGCTAGTGATATGCATGATGTCAAGATCCCTATTTGGACACTCCTTGACGGATTCTTTTGAATAGACCGTGATGACAGATGAGGCTTCATTCGCTTCAATGCCTGTAATATGATGAAACACGTTCCAAAACAAGCCATTCCGGTTCTCCGCGACTCGTAGCCCATACCATCAGGTGAAACGACCCACAGAGGCATTGACAATTCAATTGAACCGATTACAGCATAACTGCATAGTTGTAGTAGCGATGCCACAACGAGGATGTAACTAGCGCCTAAGCCATCCCATCCCTGAGGCAATGTATTGCGTTTACTCGATGCAGTGTTTGATTGGGCCTGCCTTGACACAACAATGTTATCATGATGCTGTCTTCTCGGTCTATTTGATAGGCGAGGCGACACTTCTTGCGGAGATGTCAATAGTGATGATTCGGAGTAGCTCATCGCTGGAGCCTCATCAAAAGCATCTACTTCATCAGCATGACTTTCCGCCAGCTTTTTGAGACCAACCTCGAATGGATGCTCTCCCAGCTTGAACGGACTAGTCCCACCATACTCAACAGGGATCTGATCTTCGGCTATATATTGTTTCAGCCCCCCATTCATCGTTTGTGTTCCCGATAACAAGTCAGCCGTAACAGATGCTGGCAATATACCCTTGATCGCTCTCCACATACTACCAAGCCAAAAAGGCGCCTGGACTAAGATGGCACGGCGCATACTTCCTGGATAATGCAGAGAGTTTACATCCCCCGCCTGTTTCAAATATGTCATTACATCGGTTGAAAGGGAAGCGGGCGTTGCCCCAGCAATATCCATCACTACCACAAATCCAAAAGGGACAGAGTCGTTCTGCAGCCTCATTTGTTTGGCATGTGCATATGCCGCGAGGGGTTCTTGCCAATCTCGGTTGACTTCATTAGCATTGACCTCGGACAGCACACTCTCAATGTTGCTAAGATACTCCATCATATAACAATAATGAAATATCATATCTTTCACATGACAACCATTGCGTAAGAGTTCCTTCAAATTCATTTTACCGGGAGCTTCATACATCACTGGCATCCCATCGGGAGTGAAGCCATGTATCACGTGAGGATATGCTGCTTTGATTTTTTGGAACCACGCATGTGGTCGTGAGTGTATGCAGTGAATGTGTTCAGAGCGCCTCCATTGCTGGGTGGCTTCGTATTTTGATTGTGACTTGACCTGATTATTATTGTTCATTGACAGATACCCAGGAGGGATGGAAGAGATTGACTCTCCAGCTGGTACATAGGCATTCGTTCCGTCGGAGTATATTACTTTTCGACCTGAATATGAAGCGATTTGTCTATCATAATTCTTTGCTGCCGAGTTGTTATTTTTGTTGCTGTGACTATTGTCGATGCTGCCATTGGGTTCTTCGGATAGTCCAAGTTCCATATCATCCAAACAGTCAAAGAATTGGTCATCACTATCGGTAGAATTACCCGAATATAACCGTGGTCGGGAGGGGGATTTGTCATTGTATGATTCCTGTTGTGGTTGTTTTTGCTGCTGTTGATCAAGACTAGAGATTTGTTTCCGTCGCTGTATCATTGAAGAAGATGATGATGTAGATTGCTTCACTGCAGTACCGGTGTCATTGGTATCGCCACCTCCAAAAACAGTTCGATCCACTTTCATTGAATTCGATGCACTAGCAGAAGCAGCTGATAAGTGCCGTGATAAATAACGATGTAAAACCATACCCACCACAATCAATGTGAATGGCACCAGTGTTAGCGGTTCCAAAGCCATCATGAGCCGATTGAGAGGATAGAATATATATCCACCAAGCAGGGACGAACTGCCTGCCCCAGTTATCCAGTACCAATCTGTCCATTGTTGTCGACGTTCTCTAATTTCTCCTGCTTTCTCAACAGTTTTGCTATCATCGTCGTCATCTAGTGCTCTACCCTCCTCCATATTTATTTCATTGATATTCTCTTCATCATGTCCTTTACCGCCCTTATCAGAGTAAAAAAATGGCTGACGCTTCGCCCAAGCCATCATCACCCCCGAAATAACAGCAGTTACAAACCTAACAAAGAGCAACCACTCTCGATGATAGATGCCCCATCCCCAATTGACAAATAATAACGGTACAATTATAGCAATGAAGTGACATGCCACTGCATAGGAAGGCATGGATTGCAATTTACGGCGTAGAAAGGGACTGCTTTTGTAGCAGCCACTTCCTGTTGCCCTCCCAATCAGAAATAAGAGGAGCAATGCTGTCATTAGAGCGGGGAGTCTTCGTTGAAATATTTTGTCACGAAGTTCTTCCATTGACTGTGTTGGTTCATTTAATTTCGTACTGCCGGTCAGTATCAAAGCCTCCGTCGCCGATCCAGGACGTATTCGACCAAGATTGTCAGGAAAAGAGAGTGCACCGAGGAGCAGCGGTCCGGTAGTCCATATGGAGGCGTGGACTGCACCGTCGATGAAGAGGAGGAAGTTTTTAAGGTTGTACATCGCTCTTTCGATATGCTGTTATATCATATGTTCATTGCACCAAAATAAATCAATTTCAGCTCTTTATATAGCAGTCCTCACTATCTCTACGCTGCAATATTCTGCCTCTTATTACTTATCTCTGAACGTGTGCGTCGATGAGAATGGAAGTGTCCACTTCTTCGTTGTCGATGACAACATAGTTATGATGCAACTGTCGTCAACACTCTTTGTGGCTTTTTTGGCGCCCTCTGTTGTCCCCCACGATTGCGATGATTTCCACCTCACAAAAGCAACCATGACAAACACATCAGTACGTGTTGATCGGCCCTATCATTCCAACCGCATCAAATCTGCATCACGACCATAACATAAACATCATCATAATGAAGACCGAAGACACTTCCAGCAGCACCCCGCCACCATCAACAGATGATGACAACGGCTACGAAGAAGAATGCGTCATCTGCCTCGAACCACTATCCGACACCTCCTCCTGGGGACGATGCACCCCCTGCCAACACTCCTTCCACAAAGCATGCTGGTGGCAATGGGAAAATGCACACAATGAACGAATCGATCGCTCACGACGACGGGGGGACATTCCACCCAATGAACGCCGTCCTCCGAAATGTTGTTTGTGTAATACGATCAATGAAAAATTTGTGGATGTGGAGGGGCAGCCGGTTCATAACCCTGAACCGTTTGTGGCATCGGAAGAGACTAATGATGGGAGTGGTGGTTCGTCGTTTAGTATGGGCTCGATGAGTTTCAATCCGGAAAATTTTACGTTGGAAAATATTCAGCAGGCTCTTCGAGATACTGGTCTCGGTTTGCCGACTGAATTGCTAAATGACCCCAACTTTGTGAGGCAATTTAGTGAGAGTGTGTTGAATGGTGGAGGAACGGGTGGTGGCTCAGTCCAATTTCCACAGGGTGGTGATCTATTCCAGGGGGGTGCGTTTCAACGGGGTATGGAAGCGTTGAACCCGAGTGGGATGTTGCAACGTATTTTTGGTGGGGGCGGGGGTGATGGATCTGCTTCTGCGGCAGGTGGTGGTGTTGGTGCTGCACCCTATAATAATGCACAGTCGAATAATAGCAATGGTGTGGGACCCCCCTTCAATGAGATACGCCAAGGGACACCAGTAGTGACGCAAAATCTTGTCAACTCGCCGGAATTGAATGGACGTCATGGCCAAATCGTCTCATTTGACTCTTCCAATGGAAGGTATCTCGTTAGACTTCAACCGTCTACTCGAAATCAAGCCAGCAGTAGCAGTGGTGGCAGTGCATCAGCAACAACAGTGGCAATGAAACCCGAAAATCTACTGCAAATGGTACGTGTCAAAGTGCACTCTTTACAATCACAACCCCAACTAAATGGATTAGACGGCCAAATTCGCTCCTATTCGTCAGAACGTGATCGATACGTCGTTAGAGTTGCATATGTTGACCAGGAAGTCTTCCGCAGTCTCCCACCCGAAATGCAACTGGAGGTATCATTGCATCCACCTGAGACTAGAGATATTAGTGTGAGTTGTAATAATATTCGCATAGCCGTAGGAACACATGTTCGTCTGGAGGGGTTAGAGCAACGTGTTCAATGGAATGGCAAGTATGGGCGGATTGTGAAGTGGATAGATGGTGGCGAAGGAGGTGATGGTGGAAGATATGAAGTAAGGTTGAGTAGGCAATACGCAGTGCTGGTGAAGCCGCAGAATGTTCGGCTCTGATTTGCACTAACTTGTCTATATTGTAATGAATTGCAAGAAGGAATGCATCTCCAATTATCTACAAACCATAATACTTTTACTTTATCATACAGCGCGACCAAGTAGCTTATTCACGAAAGAACTGAAACATCATCATCATTATTGTCACCTGTTTGCTCTTTTCCGGCCTTGAATGGCAGGGAATCGTGGTCTTTTGACTTCATCGATACCAAACAACGATGCTGCCGTCTCCTCTTCGTTCCTCATGTCGTCGATGGAAGCATCACTCTCCACGCTAACAACAGTTGTCGAAGAAGGAGTTACTTCATGAGGCGGTAAGCAACGAAGCAAGTCCTCAAGATGACCTATGTTGGGTAAAACGACGTGCGCGCCTGTGTCAAGCAACTGTTGTTTCGTGCCACTTCCAGTCAGCACGCCCACCACAAGCCCTGCACCTCCGTTAATCCCCATTCCCATATCGCTGCTAGTGTCGCCTACCACTAAGCATTCATGGGGCATCACTCCTGCTTGCCGACACAAGTTTAATAGTGGCTGACGAGATGGTTTGCTCCTCTCTACTTCATCACCACATATGCAGTAATCAACAAGATGTTCAATCTGCCAGTTGCGCATGCAAGCTGTGGTGGATGATCTGTCGTCTGATGTGCAGATCGAAATTAGAATCCCTTGCCTCTTGAGGTCCGTCAGGAAGTGTGCGAGATTATTAATCAGTGGAGGATCTTGTACGTGTATGTCTCCCAAGCTCTCGTGCCAACAAGACACTTCATCGATGCTAACATTGAGACCCAAGTTCGCAAGGCATTCTGCTGTAACATCGAGAATGTCAGCCCAGGAATTGGCGGATAATGGTGCAGAAGGAACGACGTCATCCTTCTCGACGCTCCAGCCAATTACTGAATAAAAGCTTGATATTACCCAATTGGTCTTTTCTCGGGAACGATTCATGGCCAAGCACTTGTAAAGGATTTTTTCTGTCATTCGATTGCACCAAATCTTGAGCGCCTGCGTGCATTCTCCCAGGGCACCATCCTTGTCAAATACAATCTATAGAAGATGAGAGAGAGCGTGAGCCGTTAGTTTGAACAGTGATTAAACTATCCAGCCAATTCAAGCAGAGACTCCGGGTGATGAGTTATTGATCCCATCCCTTACCATTTTCGGGGCCCACTCTTCGGGAGGCCAGCTAGGAACCCTCACTCTGGTGGCGGCCGGGAGAGTGAAGCTGCTGGCGCCGCCGACGGACAAGAGCCCGGATCCTATTCCATTAATCGTTGTCATGGTTATTGCGACGGTTTATGCTGCGATGTATGCGTTGGCAGTAAAGCTCGTAGATTCATGATAGAAATAATGGCTTTATCGCTGAAGAAGCCCGTCAGATTCATCTCATTCATGCATCGTCTATCCATCTATTTAAAGTATTTGGGGGAGTTGGGAGGTCGGCGGGAAGTTTTGTTTTCGAGGAAGACGAATCTACCATCTCTTCCACAGAATCTCCAACACAAGTGTCTCTCACGGTGGCCAAGGGTAAATACATCGATGACAGTGTGGTAAATACAGCAGCGGTCACAAACGTGCAACACATAGCAGTGTGCTACTTTAACGCAACATATATACTCATTTTCATAATGATGGATGAAGCCCTCATCGTGGCCATGCTGTTCGTGTTTTTCGTCGGACAAGCAGTACGAATCTTCGAACGGAATTACGACGAGATGCTGACGAGTATTGAGGAGGAGCTTGAGCGTCAAGCTATGGATAGCTATGATTTAGTAAAAGAAATGACGTCACTGCAGCTGCAAGGATTGCCTTGCTTTGAAGAAGATGAACACAGAGCTGCGGAAGGCACCGAGGTAGCAACAAAGATGCTGGCAGATGATGAATGCGTTTGAATGTAGGTTATAGATGACCCTTTTGTATAGAAGTGTGACGAGTAGTGATAGAGGACTAAATAGATAACATTCTTATATTTCAAACTACCTCAGTCAGTGGATATAACGGCCTGGGCGAATCTAACATGCCATGCACAAACCTCGAATCATGACAAAAGAACAGATCCACTCCACTCATTCATAAATCTTCACATCACATCTGCTGGGCCATCCTTGTCAAATTCATTCTAGATAGAAGATGAGTTGATTCAATAGAGGTACGAGCAAGAGCTTGTTCTTGGGCACGAGAGATATAGCTTAGGCAGAGGTTAAAATATCTAGCCTGTTCAGTTGAGACACCTGAGGAGTTTTTGATATTCTCCCCATCACTTACCGCTTTTGGCTGTTGGGGACAAGCCACAGCTGGCGTCGCCAACTGACAAGAGCCCTTGGGGTGCAATTGATGCGATGTATTCATGCGTTGGTACGTGATTCCTTCAGATATGAATGCTCTGTTGAAGGATTTACAACTCTCTCGCCAAGAAAGGAGGAGAGTGCGAAAAGTTAGCATGGGACAAAGACGAAGAAATGCAGCACTGATGGATGTACCAATCAATCAAACTGTCTACGTAGGAGTGTGCAGAAAGCAACTTGCACAGGTCGAAATATACAGCTTTGAAGATGTACAAAACAGTTCAAAACAGTGGAGCGTGTATCAAGCATGGAGCAAAGGTCAAACTATGCATCTTTCAATGATGACAAATCAGATGAGGAGTGTGCTGGAGGCACTGGGCAGCAAGCCGCGCAAGCCATGCAGTATAGGGAAGGATGTACAAATGCAGCTGTCAAAGAAGGAGTACGCTGGGGGCATGAGGCAAAGCTTTTTATGAACAATGCGCCAGTGATAACAGCACCAATCAAGCAGATTGAGGGATGAATGCGTGTTGAGTTAGGTATGAAAACTCACAGTATCGGCTGCTACCTGAGCTCTGAGCTCATTCACTCGATACGAAATATGCTGTATAGTAGCGATGTAGAATCTAATCGAATTGCACATGTGCCTCCTTCTTCCAATTTACGACTGTTCCGCTTTGTTCCGCTTGGATATGTGCTGCATCATGTCGGACGGATGAGTCTTCCCCCCTTCACTATCGCAGCCAAAGAGGTAACTGATACAAGAGGTGTGCCTCTATCCCAGAAGTGGATGAACCAGAGATGAAAATATCCAGCCTACGAAGTAGAGACTTCAGACTAGTCATTGACCCACCACTCACCAATTTTGGGAACCACTCTCCAGGAGACCAGCTAGCAACTCCATTCTTGTGGAAGCCGGAAGATTGAGTGAAGCTGCTAGTACCGCCGACGGACACTTCCATTGTTGGTTGTCATGTTGTTGCCACGCAGCAGCGCACGCAAAGCTGCCATGGCTGCCGTACTTAGACTTTCGAAGTCACTTTGAGTCAATCTAAAATGACTTTGGGAGGTTGGAGGGAAGTTCTGTAAATAAATTCCCAAACAACCTGAGGAAGCGATACCTACTCATGTCTATCTACAATACCGGTAAGTTAGTGAATCTTCATTCACACACACAGAACCTTCGGATTGACAGAGTATTGTAGAAAAAACAGCCAGGCTTCACGATTAGGAGTATGACTGTATGATTTTTTTACAAACGCAGAGGAGTGCATCGCACAACATATACTCATTATTCACAATGATGGATGAAGCCCCCGTCGTAATCGCGGCCATGCTGTTCGTGTTTTTCGTCGGACATGCGGTACGAATCTTCGAATGGAATTACGACGAGATAATGCCGAGTATTGAAGAGGAGCTTGAGCGTCAAGCTATGGACAGCTACGGTTTAGATAAAGAGATGGTATCACTGCAGCTGCAAGGATTGCCTTGCTTTGAAGACGATGAATACAGAGCTGCGGAAGGCACCGGCACCGAGGTAGCAAAAAAGATGCTGACCGTTGATAAATGTGTTTGAACGTAGGTTGTAGACGACCCTGTTGTATAGAAGTGAGACGAGTAGTGATAGAGGACTAAACATATAACATTCTTGTATTTCATACTACCTCAGTCAGTGGATACAACGGCCTGGGCGAATCCATCTATCCTATCCAACATGTCATGCACAAACCTCGAATCATGACAAAAGAAATGATCCCCTCCTTCATAAACCTTCAGTGATGAAAGCTCTTTATTCTTGCAAAGGGACAACCACTTGTCCTCGCTGTCACGATAATCTTCACTCCCGTTGAAAAAGAGTATTGGAAAGTCCAGGCTCGGAATGATGTCTGCAGGAGACACAGTGTGCATACAATCGCACAGCGCCCCGCCCTGCTGGAAGAAGTACCCTGCACCAAATGTAGTTTCTACTAAATGATAGTCAGCCTTTGATTTGTTTACTTCCCCCATCATGGCTCCCATTAATGCTTTGTTGGACATATTGGTGGATAGCTTACGTAGGAACCAAATCCCGAAACGTGCTTTGAGACTGCAATCCGGACCAACGTTTTGACCACAATCGATTAATACTGCGCTTGAGAATTTTGTATTTAACTTCCCCAAGACATAAAAGCCAGTATATGCACCTAGAGATCCACCGATGTAAACAATCTTTTGTGATGATGTGCATTCTTTTTGAATAATATTTTGAACTGTGTCAACGCACTCATCCAATGTCAATTTAGTATCAACAAGAGTGCCATGTCCCGGTAGGTCAACTAGTATGGAGCAATATCCTTGTTTAGATAAATACTTCGCATGCGGATAGAACATTCTTCGGGACCCTCCACCTCCGTGTACCCATAACAGTGTTGTTGAGTTTGTGTTCTCATTATCGGCTTCATCATCAGCAGCAGGTTCAATAACATCATATGTCCTGCTATAATCCAGTGTAGAAACACTTTGATAACATGACTTGCAGTAGTATTTGATGGATGATTTTTGAATGGGCATTGGCTCTTCATTTGGTGTGTATGGGATGAGAGCTTGATCGTTGGCACATTTGGCGCAGATAGACTTTTTACAGGCGTCGCAGTTCAACTTTGAGCTTAGGAAGAAGCACGACCCTCCTCCAACGTTTGCGTTGCAATCTACACAGTTGGACGTCATCATCTCATAGAGGAAGGGAATCGACGACTGCTATTATTGTGATCAATTAGTAAATCAACACTTACTCTTCTGATATTTGTTTATCAAGGCGCAGCTCTTCCTAGATATTATTTGATGGTGAATGTTATCGTATGTAAGTACCTAAGTTATGATACCACTTACCTATCTATCTACATTTGGTAGAAGTATGTAATACAGCACTTGTTGCGTGGTGAGTGCCGATCAGAATCGGTCAGTACCGCAGAAGTGTATTTGAAGATTCGATGAATCAAATGAATCTTGGCCTCGCTCGCTCCAGAAATGATGCCAGCACGCACTCACCCCCCAGCCATCTGCCAGCCATCCCTGGTCCGTGACCGCACCCGTTGGGAAGAAGCCCGCCATCAAGTTAGATACTACGTAAGAAGACCATCAAAAGCGACGTGACACCCTGTTTCATCGGAAGTGGTGCTGTATTATTGGCCCCTCTAAGCTGAAGAGCACACAGTAAAAAGGACGCCGAAAAAGCAATCTTGCCAATTATTCATCCTTCTCATCTAATGAGTCCGCTGAGCCAAATTGATAACAGCCCTTCTCCTCCACTGAGGTTCCATCCTCATGAGGCGTATTCTAGAAGGTCAGCAGACGACGATATGATGGTGATGGAGAGGAAGTCCTCTCATCTTAAGAGGAACATTATCAGTCCAGATATAAAGGTCGTTGATCCATTACCGCTTCCACCCTCCCCTCCACAGCAGCGGGGTTCGTATCATACACGGCGCAGCAGCATTCCACTACCACCAATATTTTCACTGCTACGAAGGAGTCAAAGAAGTTTATCATTTGCCCATGGCTCTTCCTACGCAGGACCAAGGCCCGTGGGCAAAGACGGAAATCCTCTGAAAAGTTGTCTGTCGAAAACCAAGCAAGGAAGGGCCGACCCCAAGGTTTCCTTTTCTCACGTGTCCATTCGAGAATACTCCAGGGTGGTGGGTGATAACCCCTGCGTTTGTTGTGGGCCACCCTTGAGTCTTGGTTGGAAGTACAACAAGAGAGGACGCACAGATATTGATACCTTTGAGGCGATCAAAACTCAGTCGTCGCTTGCCAATGGTAGGCAATGTCTAAGGCTATCCGCCAACGAACGAGAAAGGCTCTTATTAGATATAGGAGGATCCAGTCACAGCCAAATCATGAAGGGGTCCATGCAAGCTAACTACGATAACAAGCTGCGTTGGCAGTCCTTTGATAAATTGGGTGGGGAAAACCATTATAAAAGCATCGGTCCCCGAGAGCGAGTGCTGATAATGAAGGAAAGTGCCCGAAGGAAATTTGATCGAGCCTGTAAGGGCACGTCTAGTTTAAAGGAGCAGCAAGATTTGTGGGATATGGCACAAGAAGTGACCCTAACAAAGCTCAAGAGGCAGACTACTGTGTGAAATAATGTTGAAAATGAGAGACATGACTTTCATGTTGTAAAGAAGATGGTGTGTTCCAATCACATCATCTATGTAAATTTCCCCCACGCTCAATGAATAAACTATTCAGAGCAAACCCAATACCTGATCGAGCTGAGGTCAGCCGTAAATGTACTTAATTTTTTGAAAGATTTTGATGTAGATGCAAAATAATACATGGCAGTTAGCTTTAGCATATGAGGCACTTCCGGAAGTAATGACATGCTGAACTATGCGGTGATTCTGCTGCATATACAATGATACGATATTTTTCAGGGGTAGCAATCCGTCATGATATCTATTATCGATTGCCATCCCTTCATTCAACATCCCAGCACTGCATGCAGCCTGCACCCACACCCATCAACAATCACGTTCTCACCGTTTCTATGAAGCATCTTCCATCAACAGAGATTCTCTCGAGTAGCTACCTCTACTAAGAGTTTCCTCATCAACACCCAATATGTCCTTAAAGATTGCCGTTCCTTCCACTTTTCCTCGTTGTTCAATCTCTCTGAAAATTCGTACAAATGTGTCTGGTCCAGCAGCCCCATCAATAACAGTTGAGCCTTCGACAATAAACTTAGGAATTCCATGCACACCCAATTGATTCAATGCCCTGAGTGCATTCTCAATTTCTAGACGACCCTCATTACCATTAAGGAATTCCAAAATCTCCTTTTCTGACATGAGAGCCTGAGAAGTGTTGTTGTTGTTTTTGGCAAGAGATTGAGAAATCGATTCTGCGGCAACACTGGCAAGACGTGGTTTATCATTCAATGCATGCCCTTCCACAAAATAATAAACATTGAGACGGTCATAGAGTGCTTCACTAATGTCCAACCCATATCGCTTGCCTACATGCTGAATAAGACGGTGAGATGCCATAGAATTGGACGCCAACCGATCAAGGTTGAAATGTGGAATACCCGCCGCTTCTCCTCTCCCTTTCAGATCATGTCGGTTCTTTTGTTGTTCCCATCCTTTCTTTCCGCCCCACTTCTTGATTAATCGGTCTCTGTTGCTTTCAATGAATGGTTTTGATTCATCGTAGTGTGGTTCTAGAAAGAATGGCACACGTAGGACGGCGAATTCCATCTGAATATTGCTTATTGGATTGGAAAGAACGTGTCTCATGGCTTTCTTTAGAAATTTCTTTCCAATGTACCCTTTATTGATCGAGATTGATGGTCGATACGTGAGATACAACTTTAATATCAGAGTTTCACCACATCATCAGATGTACTCACCGTTGGGTCATAATGTATCGCTCACCAATTCGATAGGCACAACGAGCCTTTTGCCTGCTGCCTGCTTAGAGGACTGCGACATGAAGCGTGCAGCCGAAGAAGCTGTCGTTGCAGAGGCGGAGATGGCACGTTGCATGCTCAACATCATGATGTAGATTTTCGATCGATGTCGATAATGGAGGAAAGGAGAAAGCAAAAATTGAAAATGAAAAAAATGGTCGATATTTCATTTCATTCCACTTTCCACCACACAAAAGCAAGGCTTCACTGATTCACTGCCACCACACAAACAGCAACGGCTGGCACCTAAGCTAACAGAGAGATAGCAGCACCTATCACATCAAACGAACAAGGAAGAGATAATGTGCAGCGATAGTATCATCATCATCAACGACGAGCAGTCAAACGACATATGTAATGCTCTAAACAAAAACCACCCCAACATATTAGTTGCCCTCGCCGTTGCAAATCAATCTACCAAAAATGCTGCTACACCTACACAAGTAAAGGCACGTAAAATTAGTGCACACACACTAACCATATCATATGTGGAATGCCAGGGAGCCATGTGCGCTCTAAACTCTTTAGATGTATCTTTCAGCCCACCAATAAAATCAGCTGATGATGCCATTGATCGGATTGTAACAGATGGAAAAATTGCCATGGAAGCTCAATGTAAATGGTTGGTCACTGAGACACTTCCACTCCTCATATTAATTGTGACTGCAGCATTAGGATACACTACATTGGTTCTTGGAGAGGATGGCCTCCAAACTGCAATCGACTCGGCGGTACCATTGATTTCCACAATCTTTGGAGGTTACTTTTTCAGTGTGGTTCGTGCCTCTTTTTACTTTGCCGTCGTTGCACATGCAGCAGAAGGTGTTTATATTGCCATCATGTTACGAATGAGAGCAAGTCTGGGCTATTTGACGTGTTTCAAATGGTTTGCTTTGATATGCTGTGTGGGCTATCCACTGACGAAAAAGGCTATGCTGTATACCAATCAGCCTAAAGAGGATAAAGTAGATTGACTCCATTGCATCGAAAGAATTTTGACGTCATTGACTAGTTTCTATAGAAGAATGACACCTATTAGGCTGCTAGCCTACCGAGCTCGTACAATGGCATCGGCCGCGGACATTTCTGAACCCTCGGGCACTCATGCATGATTGCCTGAAAATTTCTCTCAACGACAACAAGCCACAATCAGGCAACAATACTCCTCAAAACATATCGTCGCTTTCGACTCTTCCTGAATAATACTATTCCAGCCCCACATATCACAATGTCCAAGACAAAGTATCTCAACTACGACGCCAAATTGGAGCGTCTCAATCAAGCCGATCGGACTTTCATGTGCAAGTACCGAAAATTTGAAGAGGGGATACGTCATCAAGAACGATCCATTTTCGATGCGTCTCTGACCGATCACCTTCAGAACATTAAGCGAAAACCAATTAGCGTAAAGAATGAAACAGCGCAAGTGAATGAGATACTTGCATATCATGATTGGGTCTGTGAATCGAGAAGCTACAACAAACAGATATTAGTGTGTCCCTGCCACAGATTCTTGTATCGTATGAAGATTTATTCAACTATTGCAAGATGAGGGTAGAGGACTTAGGTATGAAAGTTTGGAGTCAGAGTAAACTGTGTACAGCAATTCTTAGAATGCTATTATTTGTTGAGGCGAAGGTGCATATCGATATCGACGAGGAAGAAGCCATCCTGTCTGAAGCCATCGCGGAGATGAGAAATAATACAAGAGCTCTCCTTGCCAAAGCCAAGCGAGAAGCAGACAGGTTAGTTAAAGAACGCCCTTCTGTTGATGAACTGAGAGAGCAGGGGAAATTGCTATCGTTTATCGAATTAGTAAAGGTATGCAAAAAGCAGGTGAGTCAAACAACATGAGGTTCGCGAGCAAAGAGTGTGTCTTTCATAACATGCACAAGTCTAAACCACTCATCTCTTTCTACCCGGTCTTTTATGAAGCAATGGAGAGTTGACGTGCTAGTGAAGAACTACAACCGAACGAAACAGACGCAGCAAGTGATAGGAAAGATGCTGCCAAACGAAACATTGAGACTTGCAGTCATTTCTATGCTCCTCAAAGTGCCACTGCGGAAGGGAGAATTCGAGGCGTGTACAGTTGATATGACAACAACGCCGTGGAGGTTGAAATTGTCTGCAGAAGACCGTAAAAGCGGTCAGCCTATCAATAATAGTCTTTCAAGGTAAGTCCTTTTACTCACAGTAGCATTGTCTTATTTGGCATCTCTCACATCCAAGAACAAACAATTTTTCAGGAAAGAGATGGAACTGTTTCAATTCCTTTTGAAAGCAAGACAGCCGAAAGATGAAGATGATTCACTTAAGATCACATGGCGACCATTTGAGGGGAGGAATACTACTGACATATTGAAGGCAACTACTCGTGATATAGCCGGCGTACAAATGACTATCATGGACCTTCGAACTGCTGCTGAATCATATGTTGACCTTGTTGGCAAGGAAGATGTACAGAATGCGTTGAGCTTTGCCGAGGGTCACACAGAGCGGGTTGCAAAGCAGTATTACAAACGCAATGGCTCTACGACGATGATGAGACCGTGGACAGATCATATTGAAGGACTTATTCATGGCCACGGTAACTCAAGCGACAATGATAACTTCAATAGTGAGTTAGACAACGAGATAGACAAGAGAATGGAACTATCTCAGCAAGAATGGCGAAAGAAGATTGAAATGGAGGTATGTGATCTTGCGGATCAGAAAAGAGTACCGATAGCCAAACGCAAAGCGAGGCAAGATTGGTCGGAAGAAGAAGATAAAGAGCTGAGGAGGCTTGTGAGAATTTTCGGAAGAGGTAGCTGGAAAGATATACTTGACTCTTCTCCTTTGCTACAGAAACGGTATCAAACTGCTCCGACTGGTGAGTTATTGTGAAATTTATGTGGCAAATTCGCACCGTTCTTACACTAACATCTTTTTCATAGTTCAAAATGCACGAGAATGCCTCAAAACTCGTTGGAGAGTCCTATCACGCAGTCTAGAAAATACTGACAACCATAGTGGGGTGAAAAGGCACGCTGATGGCAAGGTGATCGTGGCCATTCATAGAAGGAAGAAGAGGAAGGTAGCCGATGAGTCAACGAGCAAGTCGATGTCAAACAAATCATTTGCACACTCAGAACAGTTGCATACACGTGAGAAGGAATGGGAGTGCATTACAAGTAGAAGT
Organism: Skeletonema costatum; assembly: GCA_018806925.1. Taxonomy (NCBI): domain Eukaryota; phylum Bacillariophyta; class Thalassiosirophyceae; order Thalassiosirales; family Thalassiosiraceae; genus Skeletonema; species Skeletonema costatum. Next base: position 84,504 of record JAHBBA010000144.1, on the reverse strand, counting down.
AGAGATGCTGACGGAAACACGCGATATGAGGGCAATTCGTTGTCTCACGAGGAAGCTGACAAAGATCCAAAGCCAAGAGTGAAGAAGGAGAGAAAAACTTGGGACTATCGATACAATGAATTGCTTGATTTCAAGAACAAGGTAAGTTGGTATGGTATCACCATTTTCCTTTACAAAAATGTCGCACCTAACAATAATTCAAAATGCTTGGATGTCAGTATGGACACTGCGACGTACCCCAAAAGTACTCTCCGCTGGGAAAATTTGTTGCGAATCAGCGCGAGTATTACAAAGCCTTCCTTCAAGGACAGCCTTGTGCACTAACTGAAGAGAAGGTCGATTTGCTCAACTCAATTGACTTCACCTGGAAAGTAGATAGGTCCAGACTCCGGCACCGTCGAAGTGTAGACACCGCCGGATCTGGAACGAAAGATTGTACCAGCAAACAAGGAGCAATTGATTCAGCCGCGTAAAATGCAATTTTGATAGATAGATGCCGGCACTAAGTAATGCGACACAAGTTGGAATATTAAGTTGTCTAAGATGATATGCATATGACGAAGACGTAGATCGTTCACAAAGGCATGAAAAGTCTCAATAATACGACATCAAGCAAACCCCTTTTGATAAGTAAAGTTAGACCATATAAACAATGGCCACACTAATAATAGTTCGGTTGTTGCTGCTGCTGCTGCTGTAGGTATTATACATTGGGACGTCTGTGTGATAACGAAACATCTAGACCAGGCTGACAGGTTGTTTGTCATGAAGAAGAGATGAAGTCACATTCAAACATGCAATCAAAGATGAGAGAGAATATGTATGTAACTCACGTGAAGTCCTTCACCCGATCTATACTAGGAAATGATTCACCAACTGTATCAAATTGAACGCGTAGGTTGACAATCTTGACTACGAGAGGCTCCAAATCTTCCTCTTCAAAATGAACTACACATTTTTCATCATGTGAGAGTTTACAGTTTACGTACATCTCCAATCATACATTGAGAATTGAGGTGTGAGGTGTGATGAGCTTTGTGGTAGGATGACAAATTCCTGGCATACCAGGAATAGGAGAATGTCTGTGCTAGTAGGGATCCCCGCTGCTCCTTTTTCAGACAAGAAAGATAAGAGTGTCGATCTTTTCCCCTCTCCCTCTATCTTGCTATCTCTGCGTTTGGCGGCTGGACCCCAAGCAAAAAGACCTTCTCTCCCAAGCTACTTAGGAATTAGTACTTGATTGGGCGGGTAAGACAAGTCGAATTACATCTGATTAACTTAGTATATACTAGTACGGACCAGGGACCAGGTGTCCGCTAGGAATTGTAAGAGCAGCAGACGGTGCGGGCGGGGCGGACGACCAGTTGTCCACTTCTTTCCCATCGAAGATTCATAAGCCCGTCAACGATGCGAACCCAAAATTTGGCAGCTCATCATGGTCCCAAATCAGTCGCGTTTCGTGAGTTTATCGCGGCGGCTCCGTAGTTAAATCCATCGTCTCGACAAGTACTCTTGTCTAGCGACATCACACACGGACAGAAATGACTCACTCAAATATAAAGATAGATATATATATGAGTTGTGTAATTCGCGTTTTCTTCGTCAGGTTGATCCCGGTCATGACAAATGAGCACAATAACCGGTACTTAACTCTCGGGTCATCTTATTTTATGACTACAATACCTATTCACCTGTTGTGCATGCATCCGTCTAATGACACAGAAACACACGTTGTAGACTACAATCCCTCTTCAATCCCTGTCAGATTGTGTGTGAACCTGCATCGCTGTGGAACCAAGCAATCGGTTCATTTTCTTCATAACCCAGTCACTTTCACTTCTAATCATCTGTAGAAGTTTTTAACGAGTAGAAAGTAATAATGCCCACCAACCTCATAGCCAGTTTCAACAAACTCTTTGTTGGCGGTGGCGCTGGCAAAGAAATGAGAAGCAGCGTCAATAGCCATACTAGCCGTGGCGATAATGAGCTGATAGAGGAGTGGCCTTGTCGTGACATTAGAAGGAGTTCCAAGAAGCCCCCCTCCTCAATCAATATGAACGTAAACTACACGGTTCCGCTCCGACAAGATGATTCTGGCGACCGCGCAAGACGAAGATCTACTAGTAGGCAGCAGCACAGATTGCACGCGAAGACCCTTACGATAGAAGATCATGATGAGTCATCTTGTGCTACCACAGCTGACTCTTCTCTCTTCAATAGTGTAAACTCCGTGGACTTTAGTTGCTATAGCCTTAATGATATGCCATCAATCGGCACAACTGCTCGCAGCACCGCTAGCAGAAACTCCATCAACACTGCTCCCGGTCTCTCTCGTACAGGAGTTAGACGTGGCATCAATAGTTCTACTAGAGCATTACGCCGTCGGAGCGGCACCACTACTCTCAAAGCATCCGGAAAGAAGAGTGTCAGGTTCACGGAAGAAGCACCATCACTTCATACTTACGTTCCCATAGCCCCTAACACGCATTATTCTGCAGCTGATGATGACTATTTTCGTGAGTACACACTCACCATGGCGCGTGGTGTGATAAGGTTGCTACGTACTGAAGCGGTTCGCGATGAGTCATTTGATACATTGACCGGCTTGCCGTCAGCTCATTGCTTGCGGCGCTTCCTAAATCATCACGATATACCAGCCGATGAAGTCGTGGGCATCGAAGATCTACTAGCTGACTATGGCGTGTCAAAGGCTCGAAAGCGCCTGAAGACGTCCCAGGTGAAAAAACTATTGGCAGAGCAAGCTCGTCAAATACAGTTGGGTGTGAATGATCCAAAGTTGTTGGCCCAATCGTTGAGGAAGACTTCGTCCATATCTTCTAATATTGCCAGATGTCGAGCCGCCTACGCATTAGCCATAGAGGACTGAAACCTTTTCTCATTGCCACCAACGCTCGAAATAGATAGATCGTACAGTAGCTGTAACATAGAGTAGGTTAAATGTTTATCTTTGTATGGTACTTATTTTTTACATTCATTCTCTTAGTCAACTCGGATACAATCGCGAGTTGCTAGTGATGAGCTTGGTTCATCACTCATACTGTTCCTGTGCCTCGTTTTGTGTTGTTGGCTGTGTCGATTCATCATCGCCACCCTGTCGCCTACACTCACATTCACGCGCTCATTTCCTCTTGGTCTATCAAAATTCGCCACTTTCTCTGCGACCTTCCCTTGAGTGGAAGATATTGAATATGAATTACCCATGGTAGCGTTTCTAGACTTGCCAGATGCATCACCGCTTGTAGAGTGAGACACTTCTGTGACAACGTTTCGTCTTTGCCATAGATTCCCATTGCTACTAGATTCCCTAATGCGTGAAACGATTTGATCCCTCCGTGATGGTCTATTTGTTTGCACTGATGTTCTTGGTGTTGGAGCATCTGCGTGGTCACAGGAGAATCTGTTACGCTGCGTTTTCTGTCGAAGTCTGGCAATAGGTGTCATCGTCCTTTCGAATTCATTGCCGTCTTCCTCAGGAACGCCGCCTGCGACTAGGGAAGTTTCAAATGTTAGCCCAGATACCTCTGATATAGTAGGCGAAAGGGTGATTCCATCATCGTCATCATCATGCGTGTGATGATCGAATCTAGTATCAATGGGCGCTACACGCGGCATCTCCGAGCGATGCTGTCTCCCTGCTGCTTGATTTTGATTACTCGACGGTTGGTTTTGAGGAAATGAAGCACCACCGTATTGAATTCGATGTTCACCACTATTATTAGGGATTTGCTTGTCTTGGTTCAAAGTTCGAGTGGGCAAAGTCTTCTCTTTTCCTACAGCTGCTCCAGCGGTGGTGATTGAGTTGGCCTTCTGCAACGATGTTACACCTTGTCGACGAGCTGAGTTTTGAATGCTTACGCTTTTCACTTGTCCTCCCACTCGTATTTGGAACGTTTGGCTCTGGCCAGATAGACGATATGGTGAGGGCTTTCCATTCGTACTATTTTGACCATCATATGCCGCAATCCGCTCTTTGATTGAAGCTACTACACTCGACTTGCCACCAGGACTCGATTGAGAGACAGAGCTATAATCTCGAGATGGTTTTTGAGAGAAAGAGCTATAATCTTGTGATGGCCTTTTGTGTACATGACGAGATTCTTCACTTTTTGATGCATTGAGATGAGACCGACGGCTTGACAAGGATCTCTTGTCCCTTTGGCTTCCGACTGTGTCGAGTGTGTTTCGGCGATCGTGTGAGTTTTGGATGCTTCCGTTCGCTTGATTTTCAAACGCTTTCCTTCGTTGAGCAACAATAGAGGGCGTGTCCTCCTCTTCGTGGTTTTCTTTCGAGTTGTCTTCGCTTTCGTTCAGATTTTCCAACCTTTTAGCGTATCTTATTGCCTTTTTAGTATCCATAGTACCAGCACCAAGTGTACTATCGCCGATGGTTGCATCATTGTCATCCGACACTCCTTTGTTCAGAGAGTACTCCTCTATCGATACATGAGTATCAGTTTCAAGACTACTCATTGCTCTCAAATCTCTGTCCACGAGGTAAATTCGAGATGGAGTATTAGAATCTTTTCTCGGAGAATCCAAGAGATTCGCTTTGACCGGGATCTTGGAAGCTCCAACCACTTTCTCCTCACGAATGTTCTGTAGCGACTTTTGCAGATGGTCAATTCCAAATGTGTTCGACTCGAATTTGCTTTGGATGTCTTTGATGGAGGTGTGTTTCGTTAAGATTTGATTCTCGACCTGCTCTGTTTCCATTACATCTTCATTATCACATTCCTTGTCTACAATACTGGCACCCATCTCCGATGAATGATAACTCTCAGTAAATGCACGTGTTTGCAGATGATTACCGCTCGTAGTATCTTTTCCAGTATTATTTTGTTGTGCATCGTCATTTACATTCGCCTGGCTTGACTCATCGGACGCCTCGTCTACTCTGTTATCTCGCCGAGCTAAGGGCTTCTCGTTCATCTTGAAAGACATGTCAGTAGAATCATCTTCCGAGCCAAACCCAAACTTTTTGGATGAAAGATTTGCAGCTCGTGCTGTACGAGGAGTTGCACGCGGGGTAGGAAGTTTCTTGCTCCTTGGAGTGAAGTGACTGCCGGAATTCCATTGCCCATCCCTTGCCTGTGGAGTCATTCGTGGGGTGACTGGTGGTAGATTATCATTCTTTGAAGAAAAAATATTGTCAGGACACACTTGATCGTTGCCCATCTCCTCTAGATTTGCATCAACAGTCTTCCTCCCAATACGGCTTGGTGTAGTGGGTTCACTGCTGCGAGGTTCACGTTTCACAACATCAATGTCGTTCCAGACAATCCCATCAGGATCAAGCTGTTTCCTCTCATAAGGGGCATCTCTTGACGTTGGTTCCAATGTGACAGGTGATGGATCCCTCCGATATTCATCTCCCCCATCCTCTACATCGCTTCCGTCTTCCTTGAGACCATCTTTGCTCTGTTCTTCCACAGTTTCACAAGAGGTCCACGGAGAGTTCGACTTCCTCTTTCGCCTCTTCGATCCCACCACCGTCTTGCCAAGTAAATTTTCATCCTCTTTCTCGGAAGAATCATCATCATCATCGCCACGAGGCGGATCCACTCCGATAACACCATATCCAAGCTCTACATTGACCGACGATGCCAAAGACTTGTCGCCAAAGCCACTTACGTATCCAGAACCAAGTCCACCCCCCTTGTCTCCTTCAGTAATGGCAGTGCTCCCGTTTGAAATCGGCGGTGATGCATCAGATAAAGGAGGAGGAGACTTGGGCGGACGATTGACTATCCGTGACTGTCCTTTGGAGTAGTAGTTCTCCATGATTGAATCTTTAACGGCGGGAGAAGATGATGATTTGGATGCCTTTGCTTCATCGTCATCTACGGCATCATTCATACCACTGCGTTTTGCCTCACCGCCATATGCTTCCGAGAACAACTCCAAACACTCTGTTGACGACTGCCCCCCTTCATTAGGAGGCGACATACTGCTGCTACCTGAACTCTTACCAAGTACTGCGTCTATATCCACTGGTGAGAAGGAGAAGTCATCTTCATCAATACCAATTCCCGTGGGAGGTAATAATTGAAGGGGAGTTGATTGATCCTGCTGCTGCTGCTGTGATTGTTTTGGAGCACTGTCATCATGTCGTGACGGTGAGGGAGTTGGTTTCGATCTCATCGTACTACCACCTACACCACCACCATTCGATGGACTCCAAACTGCCAAGCCACCACTCCATCTTGCCCCCGGTAATACAGGCATGGATGATTGCTTTTGTTGATTGCTATTCTCCCTCACTTCTCTCTCCCACTGCTCAACAGTCTGATGGGCATCAGCCGAATCATCGCAGACAGACGTCGGGACAATCAAATCATCATCACCATCATGAAGCTTGGACCGTAACAGTTGTAACCTAGCATCAACAGCTTCATCATGAAGCTGTGACCGTAATAATTGTAACCTAGCATCAAATTCCTGACGTTTACGCTGCCCTTCTAATTTTTGTTGCCTCATCCGTTCTTTGTGTTCGATTAGTGATTTGTGTACTTCTGCACTTGATGTTGTTGGTGGTGGATTAATGTCACTTTCTTCATTTACAGCAGGTGGTGAGGATGACAATTTGCTGTTGCTGCTGTAAATGTCGGTATTGTTATTGCTATCACCACTCTTTGAATACTTGATATTACGTTCACGACCCACAGCACTTTTTTGTTTGAGTTGATTCATGAAATTATGAACTTCATCCATTGTTGGTACCTCCTTCGCCGCCGACGCTGCTGCTTCTTCTAGTGGTAATGGTTGCTGACTTTGAAGAGATGGCTGAATTCCTCCCTCATCATTAACTGCATGACTCTCGACACTATTTTGTATGTCATAATCTTCCACCTTGACAATCATCTCCTCTTGACCTCCATTATCATTCTCATTCAAAGGAGAATCCCAATCACCCCCCACATCCAAGGGAGGGCCCCAATCCTCTGTATCATCATCACCTTGTTCTTCCTCCTCTTCTCCTTCCTCACTACTACTCATCAACTGACGAGCCATAATATTCGACTGCTTCGCCAAATACCGTGCCGTATTAGAGACAATTTCCGTTCCCACCTCCGAGTTGCTAGTGGATGTTGCCAATACCAATTGCTGTTTAGGAATACTCTCATCTTCACCCCCACCACCATCATCATCAGCAGTAGTTGACGAATATTCTTCCGAAACAGGAAATCCATCCACATCAATCTCCGTAGTAGTAGCTGTAGCCGCTATAGTCTTTTGCTTTCGTCGGAATTCTTTCCATCGTTTGACATCTTCGGCTGGGACAGATTCCATCACGTTAGTTGGGGCGAGGAGTAATTGTTGACCGTAGCTGCCAGTGCCACAGCTGAGTCCTTTTAGTATTCGTTGGGATGGTGATTCTTTGCTGTCCTTGGTTGTTGTGAGGGTGGAATTGTTATTGTTGTTGTTATTGTTGTTGGTAGGACTGGGCGCCGTTTAGCTGCTCACGTACCATTGCCTCGGTAATGATGTGATTTATTCCGGTATTCATATCGTCCCATTGTGTACGGGACTGTTGGTGGGGAGGCATTGTCAGATTCACGCTGCAGGGATATGTTTGGAGGAGTGCTGCTGCTATTAGTTAAGGTGGTGGCGTTTGTTGGTGGTGAAGTACATTCCATGGCAGTGTGGAGGGTGGGAAACTTTTTTCGTGGCGAGGCCGACATGTTGTTGCTCGTTTAAGTGACGCGATATTCTAATTTAATGCTGCTTCTTTGTACGGAGATGAAGAGATCACACCCCTTCACATCGCAGTTGTTATTATCAAGAGTTATTACAAGCTTCACGTGTCGTTCTGAGGCGCTTGTGTAGGAGGAGTAATAGGCCCATGGTGGTTTGGTCGTTGGTGGCAGGAATCTGAGAAACAGATTATTCAAAAATCGGCGAGAAGAAGAAGATGAGTACCGAGTACTACCCGCACGAAAGCGAAAGGCTTAAGTAGCAGGCTGAATGATGTTGCCAAAAGCAAGCTGAAATGAACAAGGGAAATAAAAGTATAATGATGTGGGTAGTGGCATGCTTAGCAAGTACTCCTGTGCTTTACTTTCCTAAGTTGGTACTTATTGCAGTTTCAAATGCACAGCAGTGACACCCAGACCCAAGGATGGCATACATATTCAAAATGTCCAGAACAAACATCTAGAATAGAGGTCTCGGTCCCACGACACAATCGCTTAGAGAGTCATGGAACGTCATTATCGCCTAATCCGAAGAAGAGGATAGTCACTCCTAGTGCACATGAATCCAGTCTTTGAAATCTATGTAGATTTCAACGTTCCAGCCACATTCTACATCTCGTTTTTGTGCTTCAATATTTCTTGGATCAAATTAAAGTTCATCATTTTTGTGCTTCAAAATAGCATCCAACAATGCCTCCGCAAGGGTATCCTCCGGATAATCATCCCCAGCAGGATCATCCTCACGTTCACTCACAGCAACATACTTCACTTCTCCATTAACAGCATAAACAGCAAACCGTTTGCATCTCCCAATAATACCCACCGAATGAGGACCAGGATGATTCAACTCCATCTCCAATGTTCGTGTCAATGCTCCCTCAGGATCACCCATGAATTGGATCATACCATTAGGATCAATCATTTGATCCTCTGCCCATGCATTCATGACGGCACCATCATTGACACAGTAAATGATGATTTCATCTATCCCCGCCTTTTCTTTAAGAGTGTTCTGAAGCTCTTGGTAGGAAGGGACCTGGCGGCTGGATCAGGTGGGTGTGAAGGCGCCGGGTAGGCCTACGAGGATGATTGATTTGTTGGTTGCGTAGCTTGCTAGATTGATCTTGTTGGGTGGGAATCCTTGATGGAGATCGATGGAGGGTAGCTGATGGAAGATATTTGTAGAGTTGTGATTTGTTTAGTGTTGGATATGATACGAGTTTGACATTCATCAGCGATGTATATACGTTGTTGGGATTGCGGAGGGAATAATAGAGCGTGTGTTTTGTTTAGTATGGATAGGAGTAATAAATAAACAATACAATGAGCGAGTTGGCATTTTAGACATCATCAAGATATTATGGTGCACATCCACACCATGGCGACTGGATGTTTCTCACCTTATCTCCAACTTTTACAGATGCCGCTAATGTCGCAGAAGAGGCGACGGCAGCAAGAGCCACCAGAGGCCGGAGGTATCTCATCATGATAAGGATTATAGTGTTGTGTAGTGGTAGTAACTTGGTTGATTGATTGGGCTTGTGTCCGTCTTGATTTTTGGTTTGGATTTGGGATTTGGCGTTGAGGAATAGGGGTCCCGATTAATTGAGCCAGAATAACTAATTGAGCTCCCATCTACCAACAGCCTCCCATCCGCCAATAAACTCCAACGCAAAAATTCAAGGTAAGACCATGGGATTTTGGTCGCCATAGGGATGCATTACGCTGTTATTTAGGCGCACTAAGCATTGGATATGCACTCTGAAAATATTCTTTGCCATTTGTACCATTTAATCTAACCAAACTAACTTTTCTCTGTCCCTCCCAACACGTCAACACTCTTCACACTTTTCTTATTTCCATCGGCGGGTATTCTATTCTATCGATATGCTCCCTGCCCTATCCGATAATACAATCAGATGGTCAAAGTTTGGTACGAACCACCTCCTTATGGTCCCGGGACCTCCCTCAACCGTCCTGCTTACGGACACCAAGCAGGAGGAACTCAATTGATCCAACAACTCTCTCGTCGTCCTCAGGGCATGTTGATCGCTGGCGCAATTGTGACTTTTTCGGCTATTGCTTACATTCCTATCAGTGAGTTTGATACATATCACTATTATGACTGTTATTTTTGGGTAGTCTATATTGTCGGGGATGAGCATTTAGCGGAGTGACCATCAATCTGATGGCAGAAGAAAATGGAAAAAACGAAAATGAATACAAAAAACAATTATTATTATCACTAACCCCCCTTCTTCTCCATCTACTCACCCCATAAACAAACAGTGATCCGTGAAGCTCGTCAAGGACTTCCCTTCACCATCTCCCCCGAATACATGGCCGCCCAACGTGCGTACATGCGTTATCACAACATGAACCCAATTTTTGGAATTTCATCCAAGGAGGCTCGTGCTGCGGATGAGGCCCATTAAGGTGCTATTTCTTCGTTTGTGTTTTTGGAATAGAGTTGATGATACAGTTACATTAGTGTGATGACGAAGGAAGGGGGGGGATTATGTTGGAAGCAATTTCTAACAATATTAAAGCAATGATTGAATTATTATTTTCTTTGCCCTCTCTATTTTCTGGGGAGGACTCTTTCTCTCCCTCTGTTTCAAAAATAAGGGGATTGCAACCGCTGATTTTGTTTCCTCTATTTTCCATCCCCTGCAACATAATACTATTAGTCAATTCTAATACTGAACAATAATTTTAACGATTTCATGTGATGTGGTTCCCTCCTCCTCTCCCCAAGAAATTAAATCATCAACAGTTGACAATTCAACTCCCCTTCGACTTCTATTAAGAGATAAACCAACAATCACCCAACTAGCCTCTCCATCCCCTTTCTATCCCTGATGCCTCATAAAATACGACACCTTCCTTGGCATCCACTGCCCACCAAAATATTGACTAGAACCAGGCACCCACGGATTCCCCTTCAAATCCGTCACATCCTTCATAATTTCCGCCTCCCTCCTCAAATTAACCAATTCACGTTCCATATACTCGCGATCCGCCTCGGCCTGCATCAATGGTGCCAATGCATATCGGACTTTACGTTCCTGCATTTTTTGTTGGATGCGTGCCTGGTTGGTTTTTCCGACTTGGTAATAACCGTACATGACGAGGGTGGTGGCTCCGGCCCAGAGTTGCCATCCTTTTGGTCCTCGGTCTGGGAGATATCTGGTGAAGTCGAGCTGTGATCAATACATTTCAGTGATGGGGGTATTAAATTATGATGTGAGTGTATTGAAGAAGATGGCATCAACCATAAAAGAGAGATCAGCGAGCGTTGATGTTCATGTATCAAAAATTGCTGCATGGAAGCTCTCAACCATCTTCTCGTGCACTAATGAAAATGGAATAATACTATTTACCTTCTTGTAGCCCCCCGGTGGGGGCATATCCTGGATAGCAGCAGCGGTTGAAGGACGTAGAGACATCTTGCTACAGGTGTTTTTGAGTTGTTTTCGGACGGAGAGTTGGGGTTGGAGTGGCGGGAGCGAGGCGAGTGATGATGAGAGCAAGGACAGAAATGAGAGCCGATGAGACAATTCATTCCCTCACCCCCACAAGTTTTTATCAACGCAAGACAAAGAGGCGATGGATGCTGCTTGCAGCTTTAGGGCCTCTTTATCCAGCCGCGCCTAAGAAAGAACAAATAAGAAGCGGAGAGCTCTCGTTGCATTGTTCTAAAATTGCTTTAGAACAATTGAGATTGCTTTGGAACAATTGAGAGCTCTTGATGAGAGTTCTCACCTCTACATTACTTCTTCCTCTTGCAAGTAGTTCAGCCTTTGCTTGCTGCTCTCCCTTCATAAACCAAACCAAGAGGTAGATTAATGATACTATCATCAATTGTTCTCGTAATCACCATCTTCATTCACAACATCATGACGTCGATTCATGCTCAACCAGTATCGTTCCAAATCCCTCCCAAAATGAGAGCGGCGCAATGCACCGACTACGGCACAAATGTTGAACAAATCCTCTCAGTTCCACAAGAGGGAACTGTCGACACACCTCGTCTTGGTATTGATAAACCCCCGGCTGCATTCAAAAATGAGATGCTCATCAAAGTGCAAGCAGTTGCACTAGCTCCTGGTGATGCTAGAGTAATGAGTGGAAAGACTCGGGAGTTTCAAGGGCCTCCTCAATTCCCATATACTCCAGGAGGAGATGTTTGTGGCATTGTAGTGGCAGTGCCGGAAGAGACGAAGAAGGGTGGTCAGTGTAAGTTTAGCGTAGGTGACAGAGTAGCAGCTCGATTTATGAACAAGCCGCTTGGGATGCTTGGAGAGTATGCTCTATGTAACACAGATGTTTGTGATGTAGTTCCTCAAAATGTATCATCGGAAGATGCTGCAGCTCTTGTAAGCTCTGCGGTAGTAGCGGTATTAATTGCTGACAGGATCCGGGAGGGGGATCGAGTACTCATCTATGGAGCCGGCGGTGGTGTAGGAAGTCATTTATGCCAGATGGCTAGGCTTCAAGGAGCTTCCTATGTTGCAGGAGTTGGTATGGATTATGAACGGCTGATGGAAGCGCCGCTCTACTGTGATTATGCAGTTGATTACACTAAGACTGACCCATTCTCTGTGAAGGAGTGGTGTGACAAACCATTTGATGTCATTATTGATCTTGCCGGCGGTGCGTGGCCTGCGCTCCTCCAACATCGATCTTCAGGACACCCATCGATTGTCAAGTCTGCCAAGTCCAAAGGGCGTTATCTCACTATTACTCCAGACAACCCCGTCTTTGAGATTCACAAGATGAGGGATTTTTTCAAGATATTCCTATTCCCCTCACTAGGGCGTGCAATCTCCTCACGTATTGGATTGTCACGAGCCTCTATGCCAAAGTACTCATATGTCTTGGCATTACCCGAAACATCCGAGGCGCTTACAAGGACACTAGCTCTGGCCTCTGAGAACAAGCTCATTGCCTGTATCGATGAGCAAGGGCCATTCCCATTCACTAGTGATGGTGTAAGAAGAGCATTTGAATTACAAGCAAGTTATCATTCCAAGGGCAAAGTTGTTATCACGGTGTCTTCTGACAAATGAGGTTGAATTCATATTGATCAATTTGTTCGTCGTTGTTTGTTTGCTATCATTATTCTCCCTTTTAAACTGCAAAATAAGATTAGCATTATTGTACTCTCATTGCTCTAGCATTCCATTTGTTCAGTTTGGTTTGAGTAATTGTGTCTTCTCTGTTACACAAACGTTTCAATCAGGCAGTCCATAATGACTTTAATATCTATATCATGACTGAAAACGTTGCGCAGCATTCTTATTCTTCCCTACCCCTCTAACTTCGCTCAAACACTCCTTCTCCTCTCTCTCTAGTCATCTATTTATCTTTCTCGACTCTCCTTAGAACAACAACTGTGGCTCATCTCCCCCATCCATATTATCCACCACAAGTCCCCCCTCTGTCATCATAACACCCCCCTCTCCCTCCACCATACTCACAGCCCCCATCCCCAACGAGTTAAAATCACTCTCACTCCCCTCCTCTCCCAAACTAGCCTCCCAATCCTCGTCTTCACTGACATATCCACCACTCTCAATTGCCTTCTCATCCGCAAGTTTTTGCCAATCTGCGGCGGTAGACTGATTATTGACTGATTCCACCCGAGCTGCTGCACGTTGTCGTGCCAGGGCGAGGTAATCTAACCCACCAATGTCGCTGTTGGCTGTGGCGCGTTGCATTTCTTGCTGCATGTTGTCAGTTATCAAAAGGGATGGTTCTTCTTCCTCCTGTTGTTGCTGTTGTTGTCCATCATAGTATTGCTGATTCTGTTGTTGCTCATCATAGTATTCTGGCTGTTGTTGCTGATTATCATAGTATTGTGATTGATCCTCTCCTCCATATTGTTGCATGAGTTGTGATGCGGAATGATGACGTACGGTTGATGCTGCTGCTCCTGATGTTGTTGTGAAGGCTGCGGCCATGGAGCAGCACGAGGATGCTGTGGAGAGCAGTGCGGCTACTGTTGTTAGCTTCATCTTGGTTGTATTGTATTGTAGCTCGTGGTACGTGATGATAATATTGTAGTGTTGAAAGAAGGGAGATATGAAGTGCCAGCAAGGAACCAAAGAACACAGAACAAAAATCAATCCACAAAGTGATGAAAAAGTGACGTGATACGTGGAACTTGGAAGGCCATCAATTTTCATTTGCGACGCATTTTGGCATTCATTTTGCACTTTTCGATGCATTCATCACTCGAGCTGCAAGGGGCACCCCACCAGAACCTACCAAGAATACAATGGGTAAACCAAAGAACAACAAGAAGAAATCAGCGAAAAAGTCTTCCGACCAAGGAGATCTCCTCTACGTGAACCCATCTCGAATTCGTTATCAGCACTCTCGGATACGACCGACATTTAGTGGATGTGGTCGTAGTGTCATGGATACTCTGGAGGAGATTAGAAGGGGAGATTTAAATCCGTATGACTTGCCAGTGATTCAGGTAAATAATGATGAGATTGAATTCTTGTGTAGGCGTGTGCTGACTTTGGATGTAAACTATCTATCTATTGCATAAATAATGTGCTCTGCTTTTTCCTCAACTTTGACATCTCTCTCATTCAATGGCAAATTAGGTACTGATAGGTCCAGACGAAAACGATGGAAAAGGACCATGGTACTTCTCACTCAACAATCGACGTCTATGGGTATTCAAACAAAGTCTCAAGGAAGGATTACTTGACAATGATAAATACAATAATACAATTCCTGTACGTGTAAGAATGCCCAAGAGCGCAGCAGAAGCAGAGAGATATAGTGTTGACAACTGTGCGTTGGAGGCAAAGTTTATGGGAAAGGCGAAGACTGCGGTGGACAAGAGTGCTGAAGAAGATGCAACGGCAGCAGATAATACTATTGATTCCAAAACAGATGGCTAGACAAATGCATTCAATTTCTTCATTTTTGTGCTATGAGGCAGTGACAAGGTTCAGAGGAACAGTAACCTCTCCTTTATTGGCACCTTCATATATTTCATACTCCTCACAACTAGCTTTTTAATAACAATCAGTCGCGGCTAACTTCTCAACTACCGATGTCAAATTCAGGCTTCACTGGCATTCCCTCTAAATCTCTAACAACTCTCAAACCGCCCTTCTCTTTCTCGTCTCCAATATATATTTCTGGATTATATCCCACATCCTTTACATGGAAGCCATCCCTCAAATCCTTCGTCGAACCATCCACCTTAACTAGCTTGATTTTGTTTTGAACAGTATCCATCTCTGAATCACCGGGTGCCGACCAAAGTTCCAACGCCGAAGAATATGGCCCTGCCATATTTTGTGGTCGGAGTTGATTCTTTGCATATTCTAGTATTAATCGTTTTTGACTGACGATTGCTTCTACTTCTGTGGGATATACTGTCCCGACCAACTCGTTCTCTGTAGTAGCATCTGGTCGCCAGTTGCTATTGACGTCAGCTTTTGATTCTTCATCGGTAATCATGCGAACGACCTTGCCAACGAACCAAAAGACGGTTTCATCATTGAGTGGACTTCGAACGTAGACATCTGTAGTGGCAGTTTTACCAAATAGTTTGCGAATGCGATCAAAGTTGTTGGCTGCTGTTGCCAGCACTTTGGTTCCGCTGCCAGTGTAGCCGGAGACGGAGCGAACTTTTGATGGGTCAAGTACTACTGCTTTGGATGAGGACTTCTTCTTGTTAGCTCCACCGAATCCACCAGATGATCCGAATCCTCCTCCACCACCAGCAGTCTTCTTTTTGGCATCAAGGCGAGTTTGTGATGTGAATGATGGGTGGTGATGATGGATGTTCTGGCACAACGACGGCAGCGGCGGTGCTTGAGACTGAAATGCTGCTACTACTACTGACTGCGAGAGCAATAGCCCAGCAAAGACCGCTGTTCTTATGCGATTAGCGGTGGTTCTACGGTGTCCCTTCGTCATGGTTGTTATTGTTGCATGCAGATGAAGGGTTGAATTGAAGTGCGTCACTGGTAATGGATAAGAGAAGAGAGGAGAACCGACCAAGGATAAATAAATAGGGTTTGCGAGTTGTCATACCCTACTTATTTATTACGCTGCGAACCAAAAATCCACAATCCGCTGCATGACGAAGACGAAGACATGTATGAGAAAAGTAGAGTGTAGTGCTACGTGCTACCGACAAAGAATAATATTGCCCTCGGCCAAGAGAGTACCATCTACTCCAAACTAATGATAGAAGAAGAATGGGAGCAACCAGTCGGTCTGACTGCGGAGCATGCAATCTGTGTTGGTGATTCCAGCAGTGATGACGAAGGTGATCATGTAACTTCTTGCAATGACAATCCAATCAACAATGACGAGGCTGGCCAAACAGATGGGGGAACAACTATCAATAGAGCGAGCTCTATCTCGTCCTACTTCAAAAGTAGCTCAGCACCAGAACAAGAAGATGCTGCTGCTGAATCACGTGCACAAATAATGACTGACCCAATCAGCGATCCCAAGAGGAGTATTGATAATAAACCAGAACCACCACTACCTCAAACGAGTGAGAATACCGACAATCAAAATGACAGCAGCAGCAATCCGTTTGCAGCATTTGCTTTCAATGCGGACGAAACATCATCTATATCCACATCATGGCAAAGTAAAAAGCGGACATTGCAAATACCACATAACACTACTGCATCAACAGCACGTTCTCAAAAGAAGGTGAAACAAGTTAAACAATCGTTAAAGCAAAAGGATAACAAAAAAACATGGTCAATTGCGGAATTACAAACCCAATCAACAAAAACAGCAGAGGGAGATGAACAACTCGAGAAAGAAGAGCATCGTCAAGTATTGATTCAAAAATGGCACTCCTTCTCCGACCCAACCGCACCAATTGAAGAGCGGAGATTCCAGGTACTAATTGCTGCTCGTATTCATGCGAGATGTCAAGAACCAATCGTCCATAAAGCCATGCTGAGATTAAGGGAGTATTTTGCTAATCAAGAAGACACAAATGAAGGAACTGCCCAATCGTTATCAGCTCAATGTCTATCACAATGTGATCCAGAGAGTGATATTGCTCCTCTTCTATCGTCGGTATTATTCGGTAATGTCAAAGCACAACATGTAGTTCAGGCAGCGCAGGATGTACTAAGTAAGTTTCGAGGCCAAGTCCCAGAGTCAATGACCAGTTTACAAGATATCACTGGTATTGGGCCGAAACTATCTCAGATCCTAAATATTGTCAATCGACGTGATACTTATACTTCCCAAGCATGAAGGGGAAGGCAGCTAACGGGATGTGCTAGTATTTATCATATGTTTATAAATTGCGATTGATGATAGTTGATGTATCATGGATCATGGTTACGTTTGTTCTACACAGCATTATTTACAATTTGCTTTGATAGAGCTTACCAAGTTTTGTCGCAGTGCGATGAACGTCATCATGATATGGTAACTTTGCCATTCGATCCAACCACTGTCGCAGCTCTTCCAGTTCTGGCCATTCAACATAATCAATGCCTAGAATTTGTGGGATTTGTGCCAGGTCAGGATAGGCAAGTAAATCAGCAATAGTTGGTGTATCCCCGACGATAAAGTCGGAACTTCCTCTCGAGTTAACCAGAAATTTGTGTTGAAAGCGTTTCGCCGTATCACGTATTGTAGATTTGAGTTTCATCAAATCGGCAGGAGAACTACTGAGAGAGTGTGTCATACCCGGCGAGAGATTACCTTCAGCGGCAAATAATCCACTTAGACCTGGAAAAATAACTTTACGAGTCATCAAACGTGTGGATTCGTTGTGATGACTAATATATTCGTTTATCAGCGCTCGCTGTCGAATATCTGATGGGTTATTGTTGGATGACGGATACATATCATTCCACTTGTTCTTGTCGCAAAGATAAATCATAATAGCCGATGCTTCAGACAGGGCAATTGTTTCACCGTCACCAGGATCATCTTCAATGGCCGGGATCAGACCCAGGGGAAACTGTGCGCGGTACTCTGCGGTCCGGTTTTCACCTTTCATTGGGTTGATGGAGATGCATTCGAATGGTTCCTTCTTCATCTTCAGTAGCCATGCCACAGACCTGAACGGTTGGGATCCATAGTGACCATACAGTTTGAGCATGGCGTAGGTTGTAATAAGTATGAGGATGATGTTTCTACTGCTGCGGAGAGGCTGGATTGTGAATGATATCTTTCAACTATTCATATCGTTATTGATTATGGCATAGTAGGAGAAAGGCATCATGGCTGATTTTTTGTGTTTCGTGGATGTTGAGTTGAGGGGGCATGTGCTTGACTGTTGGGGGGCAGGCCCTCAAAGGTCACTATGATGTAAAAACTGTCGTGATAGCCCCCAAAAGGGGGATAGTGGAAATAGCGGAGACCAAATTTTGGATTTTTGGCGGGCATTCTGGGACAGTTCCCATACCATTGTTGTCTTTTACAGCACCGTAATGACATTTTATGGTTAACGACACGCGTCGCAATTGATTTTATCTTGAGCTTGGCACTTTCATTGAGCATGAAGCAGAGTTCTGCATCATAACATGCCAGCAGCTACCAATCACTGCAAAGCATATCTTTAACATTGAATAATATTCTCGTCCTTCTCCTACAATCATCATGGACGACGAGATCGACGGTGCCCTTAGCGAGCCTCTCATCGCATCTGGTAGCAGTGGCACACCAAGACCAAGCTTAATGGCCCGAGTTCTCGCCGCATGTGGCTGCTCCTCTTCTAATGAAGCGAGCAAATACGATCTTGCACCTTATCAGGAATTGTACATCAGCCCAAAGGTCTACAAACGCTCCGTGAATGCCCTGAGATTTGCTGTATTTGTCGACGCGATTGCAGGTACTATTGAGCAGCCCAACTATCCAATCATGGTCTTGCCTGGCGCTCATGCCGACTCTTTCCCCGACACAGGTGGGTTGGGTTTTAGCGGTGCCACCTACATGGTGCCTATGTCCGCTCTTCTTGGCGTTGCTATCGCTTCTATGATCATCGGAAGAGCATCGGACAAAGTGGGCAGGAAGCCCTGCATCCTCTTTTGTCTCTACGGAACTGTGATCGGCTGCATCCTGAAATTTTTGTTCCGGTTCGCCTTCTGGCCGTACTGTGCATTCAACTTCCTCAATGGTTTGGTCAGTGCTTCTGTGCCTGTCGCCCTGGCATATGCTGGAGACGTCAATGAAACGAAGAGAGAGAAGGGCGGAGAAATTGGTGTTTTGGTTGGTGTCTCCATGCTGGTAAGTCACCATTGTATTTTTAGTCTTATCGCTTAGCTCAAATACTCACAATACTCTTCGCTCCAGGGTTCTGCTGGTGGTGGCATTATTGCCATTTTGATGGAAACTCAAGGATTGTTTGTGGTGAGTGTAGTTAGATTAATCATGTTGTTCTCTTTCACACAAGGACGATCCCTCTCACATGACTATAGCCTCTTCTTGTTGGGTCGGCTATTGTGTTCGTTGCGGCTATACTGAACACCCTTTATCTCATCGAGCCGAAAGACGTCATGGCCAGTCGCCAGAGAGAACGGGAGGAACTCGGAATGGATAATGAGATTGAAGAGGACGATGACGACCAAGCACAAACTGTCGACAAGTTGGATTATAAAGTGTTTAGCCTTATCCTTTTGGGAGCATTAGGAGATAATGTCGGATCATCAGGTTTGATGCCGCTCTGCCTTTCACCGCTGGCATTTCAAACATTTTACACGAACGCTCAACCTGTCCCGATCATGTCACAGGTGGCATACAAGTGGATAAGTGTACTTGTCGCTTTAATGGTTGTGCCAGGAACGATTGTGAGTCCCTACATATACAACAAGCTTGGTTTGGCCGGCGGTTGTATAATGGGAAACGTAATTACAGGTGAGAAACTGCAACCGTTATCGATGGCTCTCCTTACATGTGCAATCTAACGTTGACATCCTGTCCCTCTTATACGAACAGGGATCGTCACAATATTTTTATTGTACATTGCTCTTGCCCCAGCTTCAACAGCTACTTTTGGTATTTTTGTGGCATTGCTTTATGCCTGCTTCCCTTTTACAGTGATTTCGCAATTGTCCACGGGACCTATGCTTGAGGCAACATCACCTCCAGACAAAAGGGGGCTCGCTCAAGGCGTTAACATTACGGTGATGAACCTTGGAGCAGCTGTTAGTCCTTTCGTGCTTGGAGCTATATCAGATATGGCTGGCACTCCAACTGCAATTTGGATTTGCATTGCTATATCCTTCATTGCAGCATTGAGTAAGTTGTGTTGCTTGTATCTTTCAATCCGTACCATACCGATAAAATGATATTCAATATCATGTGCTCACGCTCTTATCAATAATTCTTTTCAGTCAATATTCCCCTGATTTGGGTGAAAGGATGCAACATTCCAGCCAAACCGCGTACAGGTGAAAAGAAGCCACTCAAGGGTGAAGATAAGGAGATGGTTGAAAAGGCTTTGAGAGGCGAATGGATCCCGGCCGAGGCATTGGAGGAAATCCAAGAGGAGAGATACAACAACAAGCAACCATATCTCGTAGTTCCTGTTCGTTCCTACGCAGAAGAAAAGGATGAACTGAAGGTACTTCGCAAGCGTGCCAAAGAAGATTTCATCTATTACCAGAGAAAGTATAACGAGTACTTGCATAGATACAACACTCTACCTGCATCTGAACGTCGTGCGTTTTGTGACCAAATCAATCGCTCGTCGGAAGTATCAAACCAAGATGAGGTTGATGCAGTAAACGCTGATGTTGGGAAATGGTTTGCTGACTACTTGATTGACTCTGGTTATCACGTAAAGTATTGATATTGCTCCAAAGAGATTGCATCCTACAATTAATCTGTTTGTTGAATTTGCTCTTCTAACACATGCCTTACTCCTACACCATATGTCTCAACCTCAGCCTCACACGGATTCGACAGCGATTAAGCAACTTATCATGACGTCATTTCCAGTTGTTAACAAAGGCGGAGCGCCTTTCCACCCTCTCAACATAGAGCGAATTCTGCTTGAATACCAGAAGGGATACACTAGATTGATTGAGATGGAAGGATACGACGAAGGGAATGAAATGCGTATTGGCAGGGTGTTGCAGAGTGCTCGCTCGGTCATTTACATGCAGAGCATTTAATGGGGAATTAGTAAAGAACAAAGGAATTGTGTGTGTGTGTGGGGGGGGGGGGGGGGGGGGGGGATAAATATAATATAGACATGAGATGATTGCCTTCCTCTTTAAATTGGTACATATCGTGGGTGGTAGTCAATACACATTCGCGTAGATGTCGCATATCTAATTCATTGTAGTAAGTATCGATAGATATAGTCATAATATGATTATGGGTAGACAGAGGAATGTATTGTAGGTTGGACGCACACATCAATACGTCGAGCGCCAAATCGATACACATGCTTAAAAACGCTTCTTCATTGATTGGGCAGTCACACGTAGCATCATTATTTGTTGTGTCTCTAGTGGAAGTGTTTGTAGATCAGAAACATGTGACTATGATCTATAATTGTGATAGTAGATGGACAGCACATATCTTAACATGATGTTGCTTTTTGCCGAGACAACGAAACATTGGTTGAACGCTGATGCTACCCACCGCTCAATTGAAGACGTCTATAATAGGTTTCGTTAATAGGAGATTGCAAGTGTGCAATGATAGGCAATGATGTGTGTACAAACTTGCCACACTCTTGCAGTTACTTATGTACGTATGCTGTAATCATCTGCAGTAACATGGGCTGTTTCCCCCAGAGGTAAATAGCCCACACGATGTGTTGGCTGAAAGAGCTGGAAGCCCACTCCGAGCGCTTCGCCTTCGGACAAAAATCCAGGAAGCAGAAACGCCAAAGACGATTTAAATGGTGAACTTTTCTCGTAAATAATTTTGAATTTTTTAACAATTTATTGGGCTAATAGGGTTGCCCTCTTTTTGGAACACAGCCGCGCTTACAATAGGATACATTTTGAAAAAAGAGGGCGCGCTTCACTTCAAATACGAGAAAATTTTTGAATCTGAATGCGTTTGAATTGTTTAAATGGCTCCCCTACCCATTCAAACCGCAAACAGGTCAGATGGATATGCGGCTGAGAAGACCCCCCTGAACATAAAAATCATTGGTGACGCTTTTCCACACCAGCAGCAGCACCACAAAAGATCTCCAACGGATCTCTCTGTCGGTCAGAACAAAGATGCAACTCAGCGGCATCGCCCTCGTTCTACTCATCGGCGGCTGCAACACCGCCACGGCATTCATCGAAACTAACAGCACTTCCGAATTTGATTCCTTTGAATATATCGATCCCGAACTTAAGCAAGTTTCCGACTGGGATATAACCGAACGGCCATCCATCAATTCGATATCAGGTGAAGGAGGAGACAAAGGAGCATCAATCTACTATGTCGACGGCCGATCTGGCAGACCGACTGTGGTGCATCCGTATGCGGAGTCCATCCTACCGGGCAATGGTCTAGGGAATCGTCTACTTTGGACTGTGGGAACATCTCATGATGAAGGACATGGACCAATAACCGATCATCGCATTCTATCCGAGGCGGCAGTGGAGGGTTGCAAGCAATGGATCACCGATCATCAAGATGGCTTGGGCGTTAATGTCGAAGAGCTATTTGCACCCGGCATGGTGAGGACGTCGACACATGCCGATGGAGATATTCAACTCTCATTGAAGAGGACCTTCCAGGGCATTGAGGTGGTAGGAAGTCGTGTGGCCGTCACTATTGTGGCTGGTAACATCGTCACCGTTGCTGTGGAGCAGTGGGGAGATATTGCAATGGACTTTGATGTAGCACCAACTATTACCGCCGAGGACGCATTGAATGTGTTGTCTACACATACCGGCCATGCACTCATGGCAGGCGAAGAAACTTGTGACTCTGAAGTTCAAATCTTAACATTGGCTAATGATGATACCCCCATGGAATCATCGACGAGTCTACGTGGTACGAATTTCGAACCACTGGAAGTTATTCATGGATACAAACATAAACTCACATGGAGAGTTTGCCCCAAGTTTGACGGACAGGGTGATGCTCAATCATTTGAAGGATATGTGGATGCTCGCAACAAGAAAATTTTTGAGTTTAAGAATACTATTGATTTGTTTGAGGCGGAAGGGGGGGTGTTTCCACTTTCCAACGATGGAAATGCTGGTGGCGTAGAGCAAGCCGAATGGTAGGTTACCGTACACATGTTCAAGAGGCAATACATATCATGACATTGCCAACTAACATCAATTTTATTCTCTCCACCTCAATTTACTTCCTTCTGATTCGCGTTTAGGCCAATGTCCTACTTGTGGGTTGGAAGCGCCGACGCTGATGTCGGTGGAAATTTTGATGTTACCGGAACAGCAAGTTTACGGGGAAAGCATGTCAACCTTGTTGACAGATGTGGCGATGCCAGTCTCAGTTCCAGTGCTGACGGTATTAACTGGGGTACCAGTGGTGGGACGGACTGTGAGTTAATGCAGCATCATATTAACAGCTTCATGCCACGCAATGTATAATTTTGCTGACAAGTATGTTTCGATTTCATTTTTCGTATACAGGCGCAATTGGTAGAGTTAATGGACAACAAGTCGGTGGAAGAGGTAACACTCATGCATCCCGTACCACTTATTACCACACAACCCATATTGCAGATATCGCCAGCAAACATCTTCCAAACGAAGTCTGGCTGAAGAGACAGCTCAGAGCAAATGTTAACATCAACGATAATTGCAATGCATTTTGGAATGGAAATTCAATAAATTTTTACACTAGTGGAGGAGGCTGCGCTAACTTTGGCGAGATTTCTGGTGTGGTGGCTCATGAATGGGGGCATGGGATGGATGCGAATGGTGTGGCAGGGGGCATTTCCAAACCATCTGGTGAAGGTATTGCCGATCTATATGCTGCGCTCTATGATGGTACGAGTTGCATCGGTCGAGGTGGACTCAGTAACATTTGTAATCTCAAGGGAGATCGCTGCAAGTTCAGTCTTGGCTGCGATGGTGTTCGTGATATCGATTACATGAATCATTATAGCGAAAGGCCACACACAATGTCATGGGCTAAAAACAATTGCGACAAAAGCGTTCACTGCAAGGGGCATGTCTATTCCGAGGCAGTTTGGTCGCTGTATAAGAGAGAGCTGCCAGCAATAGGCTATGACGACCTTACTGCTCTTGAACTTACAACCTACTTACTTTACAAGGCTGCTGATAATGTTGAGTTTTGGTACACTGAAAATGCAATTGCTCCAAATGGAGGATGTGGTGGAAACTCTGGTTACAAGGCCTTCCTTGTCGCCGACGATAACGATGGCAACGTAAATAATGGAACTCCTCGTAAGTATTATTGATAACTGCACTGATGAATCGTCTGTGCATCTTTTTCAGCACCTAACATTTTCCTCCCTTTGGTCCTACCTTAACCTTAACACAGACATGACCGCTATCTACAATGCATTTTTGAAACAAGAAATTGCCTGCAACGATGTAGCAGTGCGGAATACAGGATGTGCTGACAGTCCAGAACTAGCCCCTTCAGTCAATGCCGTGTCGGGCGACAAGCGTGTCACATTGACTTGGACAGAGGTTAACAATGCACGCAGTTACGATGTTATGCGTGCCGAAGGGGGTTGTGAGAAAGGCAAAGTAAAAGTAGCCAATGTGCAAAGTGGAACTGGAAATCTACGCTTATTAACAGATACTGGACTGAAAAATGGATTTGAAGTAAGTGTCTCAATCAAACATTGCTTTTTCCTCAAGATGTGATGTTTTGCCAAAAAGTTCTTCTCGTTTCACTAACTTCTCGTTTCACTAACACCGAATTGTTGCAGTATTGCTACCTCATCGTTCCGAAAGGGGCTTCTGCGAGCTGCTATGGCAAAGTATCCACCAAAATCCAAGTGACACCCAGGGTTTCACAGCTCCCGGTCACACCTCCACCAACACCCGTACCCACACCACGACCAACACCGCGGCCCACACCTCGACCAACACCCATACCCACACCACCACCAACATTTCGACCAACACCAGTACCGACGAGTCTTCCGACACCCATTCCTACACCTCGGCCAACACCAATCCCAACAAACCCTCCGACACCCAATCCCAGCGTTCAGCCTACACCAATTCCAACAGTCCCTCCGACGCCAATCCCCACAAATACTGTAAGTAATGATTATCGGTTCGCTGATGAAAACAATGATTATATATTTCTAACTAACTCTTCCTGACTCATACGCTCTACAGCCAACACCAAATCCAACAGTCCGTCCGACACCAATCCCAACAAGTCCAGTGAGTTTTGCTAGTTCAGATGCATTGTCGTCGTACTATATATATCGTCTAAGCCCCATTCTAACTTGCTTGTGATATTCTATGCGATTCTGCAGCCATTTGGGTCGAGCACAACAATTTGCGACACTGCCGCTGCAGAGAAAATATTCAGGCTTGATCTCAATTATGAGGATGATGTCGCTAGTCAAATTTCATGGAAAGTGAACCAGTTCGATATTGTTAGCGAGACCTTCGTTGACTTTGAAGCTAGCGGAGCCTCAGTTCAGCGAACACAACGGATATGCGTCCCTCCGGGCACCTATGAAGTCGTCATCTCTGATAGCAGTGTGACAGGAATGGGGGGTGGAAGCTATGCTGGAAATTTCCGTGGAGGTCAGGTATTCGCATATGAACGTGATCCAAATGATTTAAACTGGGGAGAGAAGAGACACATCTTTTGTTATGGCGAATGTGCTTCTACTTCACCAAGCTTCTCTCCATCCAAGTCTCCAAGCTTCTCTCCTTCAAAAAGGGTGAGTGCATGGAATTATCCATTTCTATTACATCACTTGTCAGGATCTCTAACACATTCTCTCTGACCATTGTTTACCTCATTCTCTTTAGCCAACGCCAGTTCCAACGGAAGCACCAATCAGATCTGGTACAGGTACTACATTTTGCAATGCTACCGCTGCAGAGAGAATATTCAGGCTTGAACTCACCTACGAGGACGCTAGTCGAACCTCCTGGAAATTGAATGAGTTCGATATCACAAGCGAGACCTTCGTTGACTTTGAAGATAGTGGAGACTCAGTTCAACGAACACAACGGATATGCGTCCTTCCGGGCACCTATGAAATCATTATCTCTGATAGCAGTGCGACAGGAATGGGGGGTGGAAGCTATGCTGGATTTTTGTTTGGAAACGAGCTGGTATTCGAATCTGATTCAGATGGTGAAAACTGGGGAGAGAAGAGACACATCTTTTGTTATGGTGAATGTGCTTCTACTTCACCAAGCCTCTCTCCCTCATCACCTCTCACTGAATTGCCGTCTACATTACCTTCTGTGAGTCCCTCAACAGAACCAACTCCGCTACCTTCTGTGAGCCCCTCCAGTCAACCTTCGCCATCTCCATCGGATATTCCATCCAATGAACCAAGTCACCGTCCATCACTGTTCCCATCCCAAATACCTTCACTTGATCCATCAGTCGAACCAACGCCATCTCCCACACAAATAATTGAATTGCCATTGCCAGGTGGTCAACAGGACGCGGAGATCGACGATGAGCTGAACGTTCCCAGCTGCTCCACTGCTTCTTCTTCATGCAGCACTGGTGGACTAGTAGCTGGCAGGGGTAAGTTAGGCCCAGAAGAAGGCCCAGAACAAAACGCTCCAAACTCGCTTGACGGATGTACTGATTCAGATGCGGGAAAACTATAATATTAGTGAATCTATCGAGGCGATTACCGTCAGCTCCAATACGCCGGGTAACATGAGGGAAGGGGACTCTGTAACGGTTACAGCAACCGTTATATGTTGGTACACTGGCGCAAACGATACCGCTGACTTTTATTATACAACCATTGTTGGCCAAACTCCTGTATGGTTTTTCATTGATTCGGTTGACTGCTCTGGAGTTGGCTTTGTAGGTAAGAAACAGCAACTGTCAGTAACTTACAGCCTTCCGAAAGGACGTCGACACGCTGTGCGTGTTAACTTTTCTTACCGTGTTGGGGATCGAGATGTATCATCGTCATGCGTAGAATCTACCGGAGAAAATGAATTCTACAATGACGTCGATGATTTGGTGTTCGCAGTCGAAGAAAACACAGAAGAATTGCTGATTTGAAGCAGCAAACGAAAAATATATGTATGTAGGAACTGTCTATTTTGTAGTAATATGATGGATGTCACTTTATCTCTCCATTAGTTCTTGTTAAAGCAAAGATAATCAAGAATCTGTATGATTTACTCGGCCCGGAAGCAGGCAAACTCTTGCTTAATGAAATTAATTGAAAGTTATTGTCTGAATAGACTTTGGTGGAATCGAAGCAGCCAAAACTGTTTCTCCTCTGTTCTTTATCACGTAATTGGCATGTTCACCAGCCTCGTTCGTTACAATAACAGCACCATTAGCTGCTGTTGTGGCAGAAGTATCAAAAGCTCCAACTTGGAGGAAAGGCCATCCTGTTGTGAGGCAGACTCCCCCAAGCGCGTCGAAAGCAGATGAAGTAATTTCACCCGTGATTGAATCAAATCCCCATTCAGCCCATGGATGATCACAGCTTCCAACATTCACCTGGGGGCCTCCTCTAGGTCCGTACGCTCCACCATTATTCCTCAGCGGCTGAACGACGAGACAACTTTTCTTGTTGTTGGACGATACGATGTGTACTTTACTTTGCTTTCCCTCTACTGGGAGGACTTCAAACAAACCTGATTTATTCTCATCAATGTTGCAGGGTGGTAAGCAATAATCCATCAAAATCCTTATCAGGTTTCTTTGCGAGACAAGACGTTGTCGGTGCGCCCAACCAATCGTGGCCAAATACTTGCAGCTGTTTCTGTTCATTCAGCAACCATTCCTGACGCGTTGATCCCTCACATGGCCATAGTGTCACCTCGATTCCATTACGAGCAAGGTCATTGATTCCTCCCCCAGCAACTCGTTGCCCTTTCGGTCGGAAAGTTCGCACCTCAGGATCACCTGCACTTGCACCTACGAGGCCATGAACTGCTCGAGATCCTGGACGAATGAATCGAGTAATGTGTCCTACATAGTAATACATGGGTTGGACTACAACCCCTAGATCAAGATATTTTGCAGGACTTCCCTCCGCGTTCAACTCCTCTCTCGTCTTGTTGTCATCCATGAACTTCTCCAAAGGGATGTCCAGCATGCTCAAAACCAAGTTGAGCCGGAAAGTCTTTCTCAGCATCCAGTGCACGATGTGGAACCGCAAGAACCGGCGAATCACACAAGTTTCCTAAATGGTTAGGTCCACCAATCGAGTCCAAACTGGATAGTTGACCCACAATTATTATTCAATTGTTAGATTGCACTGAATGAAATAAGACAATCAACAATCACCAACATCAAGAGCTACTTACATCAAATTCCATTCAATGAATCCATTACTACCGGCTGCCAAATCTGCAAGTATCGTATGCACATTCCTCATTGCCCTTGCCCAGGCAATACTCAAATCACCCCCCGCATACCCAGTCGTCGGACAGTGGCACGCTTCAGAACCAAGCAGCACATGATCTTTCCTCACATCCATAACATCCAGCTCTGAAACCATTCGATGCATATTGGGATTACCCTGTGCGCCATCCAACAAGCGATCCATCCCTCCAGCATACCAATGGACGGCAGTCCCATCAATATACTTGGAAGCAGGATGATCCTTTGCCAATAATTCGTTTGCCCACTTGACCATATGATCCTTGTTATGATCGAAAAACAACAATTTCACATCAGGATGAGACTTCTGCAACTGTGGACCCAAGTGATTGGCAATAAAGTCCCCCTCATGGCTCACATCATACGCACATGCATCCCATGGAGCCGGGAACTCTGGTTCATTCTGCACCGTCACACCATAAAACTTGACACCATGATTGGCATAGGCGGTAATGAATTTATCAAAGAACAATGCCCATGAAGCTGCATACTTGGAGTCCTCTCCTACACCATCGCGTAGACACACGGGTAGGGCACTCCCCGTCATTAACTCGGCATGTAGTGCACCCTCTACATCATCTGAGGTAGGTGCCTTCATCCAACTTGGTGGACTCCATGGACTTGCAATAATTCGCATCCCATACTCATCTACCTCCTTTGGGAACGACTCATCCACACTCTTTTGAGCCAACAGCATCATATCTACCATACCCGACTCCAAATCATGAGTAACCTCCGTATCAAAATCGTCCAATGTAAAATCACCATCGGTATCATCATGAGAATAACTCTCGACACTAAAATCACATGAGTTGATATGTGTCCTTCCCAATGTATATCCCAATCCCGACTTTCCAAATAGTAATTCAATTACTGCATCTTGACCTTGCTGAGAGAGACTATTGAAGTTTAATGCCGCTGCTTCGGTAAATGCTCCTCCAAAGCCCAAGATAGGGGGTCGATCTGGGAAGGCGACTTTATCAAAGTCGATATTAATTTGGGCCGTTCCATACTCTTGCTGTTGAAGTTCTTCATCTTGTTCCTGCAAGAGACGACGATTCTTCACATGCACACACGCCACCTCACTCCATTGCTTACTAGGTTCCGCAAAACTCGTTTGAATCATTTGTATACCGCCACTGCCACTCTTTAACAATTTCGATGATGAATGACTGCTTGAATAAATTTCACATATGCGAGTGGGCACATTGTTCAGATTGGGTAGTATGGCTGTCTCCTCGCCGCCTGGAGTAGAGGTGGTGGTGGAACGTCCAATGAGGAAGGCAAGTGTGGCGAGAATGACTGCCGCAGCACCCATCATGAGTGTTGATTTGATTGTGACATCGCCATTGTTGTCGTCATTGTGACTTGAGGAGGAGTCGCCGCGACCTCCGAGTTCGAGTGGTCGTTCGTCGCCGATTGGTTCATAGCCCTGCTTGGATTTCATCTTGGTACAGTTTATTTGCAATGACCGTCTTGATTTTGATGGCGGCGGAAGTGGCTGGCATTTGCAGGGAAGATGATCTTTTTGATGCACAAGATACTTTTGCGCTGCATTGCACGATGGTTCACGTCTCGCGTGTTTTGTAATTTAACGTCTCTCGTATTGTCGTTGTATTCACCAAATAAAGTAGGAAAAGTCCGGATTTGAACTCACGCAATGGGTGAACCGTCGTGAGAGACCGCCTGTCCGCCTGTACGTCAACTCTTCGAAAGAAAACCTCCTTTCTCAAAGTTGATGTGCTGCCAAGTCACACAACACCCATCATCACAATCCCACGTCGAATGGAGGAGGATTGATACATTGCCAGCGTTACTACTACCAGAAGCAGCAGCTACACTGAGAAGAATAGAGGCAACAACAACAGCGACCTATCATAAAAATGACGAGCTGCTCAAAGTTGCGTTCAACTACGACATCCACAGTCATCAGATACATCTCATCAATACCATCAGGCCGTCCATTACTGCTAGCTACTATGTTGCTTTCTACCATCATCCTGATTTATATTCCAGTGTCTATACACTCCTTCTCACCTCCTCTAAATAGAAGAAGCATTAGAGTCACAAATAATCATCACAAGTTGCTCATCTCAACACATCAGCAAACTTTACATCATCCAAGAGATGATGTATCACTCCAAGCTACATCTGCCGCCGATGCAGCTACCGATATATCTAAATTGAAAGTGGTAGAGTTGAAAGATAGATTACGAGAATTGAGCTTGCCATTGAGTGGGAATAAGAGTGAGTTGGTGGAGAGGTTGAGTGAGCATTATAGATTGTTGACGTCGAATGATGATGATGTCAGTGATGATGATGGCAACGAAGCAAAAGTAGATGAAGACGACGATGAATTGGATAGTGATTTGCCGTCTGCTGCTACGGCAAATGCTGCTGCTAATGATGACGGGGAGGATATTAATGGTGGTCAAGATTTGACACAACCTACAGAGGAATCGTCCCCTCCGCCACCAATCACTCAGCTGGAAACCAATATGCCGCCAAATGGGGCTGGGGCTGTGGCTGCCGACACAAATGACGATGACGACGACGATGACAGCATCACCACCGCCAAAGCATCATGGGGAGACCTAGAAGGCTTGGAAGAAGAACGCCTCGCAAAATTAGAAGAAGAGGAAGCAGCGGCATCCAAGGCAATACATCCCAAATTCACTGCACCGTCAAATCTCTACACTGGTGTTTATGATTCACCTCAAGCGAAAGGTAGCACCAGCGGCACTTACACCGGCGATGATGAAGGGAAAAACTACTTCCGAAACGATCCCAAGAAGGAAGTAGAATTGGCACAAAAACGAGATGCACTCCAAAACGCCAAATTGAACGAAATGTTCTCTGAAGAAGATGAAAGCAACGTGGCTCGTCAGGCGAAGATCCAACAATTGATGGCGGAAGATGATGCCAAATGGCAGGAGGAGCGGCGTAAACGTTTGTTGGGGAAGTATGCCGCGGTGGAAAGTTGGGAGGAGGTGGAGAAGTTGCAGAAGGAGGATAGGGAGAAGGAGATGAAGGAGATTAATATGAAGGTTAATTTGGCGAAGGAGGCGGGTGTGACGTTAACACTGTTGGAACCAACAGATGGAGCAGCGACTGGTGGTATAGATGGGGGCACTTCGGAGAGTCGGGTGGATTTTGGGACGGACGAAATCGTCATCATGGTTTGGACCCGAGGAGGGTTTGGAATTAGACCTGCCCGAGACCAAAGGTGGTGATGGCAATGTTGTGAGGGAGGATGGACCACGTGTCGTCAATGGGCAAATTACAAGTAGGGAACAGCTAATGGGGATTAGTGTTGGTAGCGCAGGTGGATGGAGTTTGGAAGTATTCCCCGGAGATTTCGTCGTGCATCGAAAGTATGGTATTGGAAGATATGACAAGACTGTCCTCAACCCCAAGACCAAATTAACACCCGAGGAGAAGGAGGCAGCTGAAGAGCGCCGGAAGGAAATCATCAATGAGCAAATGAAAGACGGAAAGCAACTTGAAGAAATTCAACGGGTTGTGGAGGCATTTGGCTCCGCAGCAGATAAAGACCCAATTTCCAACCCGCTCGCTACGCTACTTGAAATTGCCTACAGTGATGCAGTGGTTCATGTCCCAATTGAACGTGCGTACCGTCTCTCCAGATACCGAGCTGGAGATGCAGCAGTAAAACCTCGTCTCTCGAGGGTGAAGGGTGAGGCGTGGGCCAAGGCGAAACGAAAGGTTGAGGCGAATACTGTGCAAATGGCTGAGGATGTTTTGGCTCTTTATGCCACTAGGGAAACACTGAACCGAGCTCCATTTGATCCGAGTGCTGAGGGGATGGTAAAGGTATTCTCTAAATCGTTTCCATTCGAGCCTACACCTGATCAGAAGAAGTGTTTTGAGGATGTAGAGAATGACATGGTTTGGCGTAGCCGTCCAATGGACAGATTGATCTGCGGTGATGTAGGTTTCGGTAAGACAGAGGTGGCTCTGAGAGCTCTATTCCGGGCTGTTGCCAATGGTAGACAAGCTGCATTGTTGGCACCCACTGGAGTCTTGGCAGCACAGCACTTCAAGCAAGTTGTGAGACGAATGGGAGAGGAAACCGAACACAAGTTTAGAATCGCGCTGCTTCGAGGAGGGATGGGTAAGAATACAAAGAAGGGTAGAGAATTGAGAGCATCTATTGCCGCCGGAGAGGTCGATATTATTGTTGGGACTCATGCGTTGCTATCCAATGGAATGAAATTTAATGACTTGGGGCTACTGTGTATTGACGAAGAGCAACGGTTTGGCGTGAATCAAAAGGAGCGACTGAAGCTTATCTGTAACTGCGTCGACGTGCTAACCCTCTCCGCTACACCCATTCCTCGTACGCTGCAAATGAGTTTGAGTGGTATAAGAGATACCTCAACAATACGGTCTCCTCCACCAATGAGAAAGCCGACAATATCATATGTGCAAGAGTATGAAGAGAGTTTAATCAAATCTGCAGTCGAGAAAGAACTCGCTCGTGACGGGCAATGCTATTATGTCGTCCCTCGTATTTCACAGCTGCAGGATGCAAATGATTTACTTTTAAGGATATTTCCTGGACTACGTGTTATCCAAGCTCATGGACGAATGTCACGCGGTGCTGCCGAAGATAATGTTGCGGCCTTTGCCGAAGGGGGACACGATGTTTTACTAGCCACTACAGTCATTGAGAATGGAGTAGACATCCCAAGAGTCAACACAATTATTATTCAAAATGCTCAAGCATTCGGCATGTCCACACTGTACCAGCTTCGAGGACGTGTTGGTCGATCAGATTTGCAGGCATACGCTTACTTTTTCCATAAAAACGATGCCATCACCGAGCAATCTGCTCAGCGACTCCAAGCAATGGCTGACTTACATGAGTTAGGATCTGGTTTTGATGTTGCAAACCGCGACTTGGAAATTCGTGGTGCAGGAAGTTTACTTGGGACGGAACAGAGTGGTATGGCCGCGAAGGTTGGGTTTGACTTGTACATGCGTATGCTCAAGAAGTCTATTCGTCAACTGCGTGGGTTAGATCTGCCTGTCGTTCCCCGAAGTAATGTTATTCTCCCTGGGGGCGAAGGCAGCATTGAATGGGATGCTGCATCCGATGAAGCAATTGCTTCCTACTTGATTCCAGATTCATACATCGAAGATGCAAAGGAACGATCCAAGCAAGAGGGCGTTGCTCGTTTAGCAGAAAGCACAGCAAGGCTTGTAGAGATTACAAATGAATGGAAAGACAAATACGGTGGCATTCCTTCAGAGCTGCAGAACAATTTGAAGTCTTTGCATCTTAACAGTTGTCTCAGACAGTTGGGTATCGACATTGTAGGCTTGGATGAATCGACAGGAGATTGTATCCTTCGTTCGCCAGGTCTTAGACCTCGTCACTGGGCCATGATTTGCTCACAACTCCCGAGAGGAGCTCCCCCGAAAGGACTTGATGTCGTCTTTCCAGCCCGATTCACATTTTCAACAGGAGATGTAGAAATTACTGGAGGAAAGAAGGTTGACTTGGACGAGTTCATCAGCCCAAATTACGCCGACGATGATGAAGAGTGGGATGCATTAGATGAAGAAGAGGTAGAAGCAATGAAGGAAATTTCTTCCGCCTCAACAATCAAGAACATGCAAGATGTTGAAATTCAGAACTATCCCCGCTTCGTGGTAAAGAAGCTCGGAACATCCGTCGATGAGGGATCAAGAGTGGATTCATTGCTCAAGGTTTTGTTGCCTCCAACAAAAGTTGTTTTCACGAAACAAGAGAAAGACAAAGAGAAGGCCAAGTTGGCTGCAGAGCTTCGAGATAAGAGAGAAGCAATAGCAAGGCAAAAGAAGGAGCAAGAGAAGCTAAATTCAAGAAGGCTGGGGGGATTTGGGTATTAATGATGCTATTCTAAGATAACACGCCAACCTTGCAAACAAAGGAAACAATGAGTAGGTCCTATTTATACAGTACTTAGTTACTTAGAGATACTCGAGTAGGGTTAATCGTAACTTCCAGCACCTGAACCAGTTCTTCTCCCAGATCTGCTTCTCCTTCCCATTTGCGTGCGTCACAACAGTTCACGCACGTGTCTAAGGAAGTGCTTGAATGAGGGACTCCCACTTGAAGCTACTTTGCACCATAACAAAAATTAGGGTTTGGCGGATTCCCCCGTACGCACTTGAAGTTCAGAGTTGAAGATTGAAGTAGGTCGGTTGCGTTTAGAAAGGAACCTTGCACGTCGTGGATCTTCGTTTTCAGTTGTGTCCCGTAAATAAAGTTGTCTATATGGGACTGGCAATGTTCTGATGACGCGGCAGAATGGTTGAAACCTCCACCACGTATCTTGTGGCTTTTACCACCTCACAAGCACAAAGAACTAGGTTCTGCCGTGCTCCTTCTGCCTGCTGTGCTTTTTGACAAGCTGCTGTCGAGCAGCGGGCGAAGGCTGCTTCTGCAAAAACAATGATGATGCGGTATGATTGTTCCCTGCACACTTGGAATGCTGGCAAGCAACAGTGCTCATTAAAAGCAGCACTAACAAACAACACAACACCGTCTACGATATCATCGCCTCGAGCCACCGTTTCCTCATAATCAAGACCAAGCAGTCGATCTCTCCACATCAGTAGCCCATCAATCCTGCTCCATCATCATTCACCATGGCGACATCAAATCTGTCTCTCAAGTCAATGCTCTCGAAGGAACGTGTCCAGCACGTGCGATGGACGGCCATATCCTCTTTACTGACCAACCATCACAAGAACTACAGAACCCGGTGTGGCGAGAACACCTATCACAATGGTTCTTCCACGCATTGGAGACAATAGAGCAGTTCGATGGCAACCGTGGCACCTTCCACCGATCGGTAGCACACGTTGCCATGAAGATTCTGGACATGTTCATTTCTTCAAGGTCAATGGAGTGCCAGTTGTTGGCACGGATGGATGAGCGTATCTACAAGTCAATTGCCTGGGCATGTCTCTACAACGCCATGCGTAGATGCAGCATCGATGCTGCTGCCGGTTCTCAGAAATCACCGCCTTCTCATCTACTCAATAGTACTCTTCTTGTCAACGGAAGAGAGTGCACCATGGATAACTTTCTACACATGTGTCATGCCACAAACGTAACTACAGTGGACCAATTTTCTTCCTTGGTGACATCTATATCTTCCTTCTTAGACTCGTTTGAATGCTTCCACGACACCCTCCCCTTGACTGCCTCGCACGTCTTTCAAGTGTTTAGGCGTCTCATCATTCTTCAGTACCCTCAATTGGAGTCCTCTCTATTTCAAGATGCTGCATTCCTTTTAAAACTGCAAAGATGTATGGACAGAACTATGTCCAACAATCGCTTTGCAAGACATCCTCCAAGTTTGAATTCGGCAGCAGCCATTATGGTCGCCATGCCAGAATCAGTCGATCGAGCAGTCCTTCTTCACCTTTTAACTCAGTACAGGCTGTGTGGAGGGTATGCCCTCTCCACTCTCAGAAATGTGGTAGAAGAATTGAGATTAGAAGTAGAAGAAGTGCCTCCTCAAGAGTTCCATGTTAGAGATGATGGAGAGGTTGTTCATATTATTCCTGTTTGTGACGAATAGAGTTGATGTACGCTTACGACGAGCAAGATTACTGTATGTTGTAGATGTAGAACTGTTTCATATAATTTAATCCCTTTTGTAGATACTGATACTGTGATGATTACTACTTGATCTTGACATGTGTTCGCTCGGCAACTAAATGTTCTAGAATAAATCTTTCATATATATAAAATTGTCCTTAGTATTACCATAGTGATTACTTGATCATGTTCAAGGAGACTCTTTGCTAGTCCGGACTTATCTTGATCGGATTCCTCTGAACGAATATTTCTACTTCTTTTCTGTAACATCCCTTTTCTACCATTGTCCTTTGTTAGGCAGCCCTCTCTGCCCTTTCTTCTTCCATTACACGGTCAAGACTTTGCTTCAAGTCTTGCACCAGATCACTAGCTCTCTCGATTCCTACACTGATACGGATAAGACCATCATCCAATCCCCCGGCAAGACGATCTTCTCTTGGAATCATGGCGTGTGTCATACTCGCAGGATGCTCGACAAGCGATTCTACACTTCCGAGACTTACAGCAAGGTTCACTACTCTCAATCCCTCACATACCTTCTTGGCCCGTTCCAATGCCACGTCACCCTCACCTGCAACAATGAATGCAATCATACCTCCATATGTCTGAGGCATGAAAGATGCATCTTCGGGGGAGTCCCTTCCAGACCGGAACGCTTGGGCAACGAGACATTCATCTCCACCAGTGTTATCAGGGTGATTCTCTAATCCAGGATAAAATGTAGATGCAACGAGAGGATGCTCATCAAGCATTTTAGCCACCTGAAGTGCATTTTCTCCGTGCCTTTGCATTCTTACGTCAAGTGTTCGGATTCCACGCATGAGCAGATACGAGTCCATAGGATTCAATGGCGCTGTGATTAACTTTTGTACCTTCGCTATGCCATGGCAGAATTCAGGGCTTTTGCTCGACACGGATCCAGCAAGGATGTCAGAGTGGCCTCCCAAATACTTTGTGCAACTCTGAATACTTACATCTACACCTGGAATATCGAGTGCACGTTGATGGTATGGAGTGGCGAAAGTACCATCGACCATGACCCAAGGACGGTTTGGATTTTCTTCCCTGGTACCATAAACTTCATCAACAACTCTGCCTACGCCTTTCAAATCAGTGATCCTGCACGTTGGGTTCGCTGGAGTCTCGCAGTAAACTACCTTTGTATTCTCACGTAATGCCGCCTTGTATGCCTCTGGGCCATTCTCTCCAGCCGCATCAATGAAATCGACCTCAATGCCCCAATGGATTGCAAATTCTTTAATAAACTCGTGAGTGCCTCCGTAGACTGTGTATGGGAAGACGGCGTGATCTCCAGCCTTCAATGCTGACATCAAAGCCGACGTAATACCTGACATGCCTGATCCGAATAACAATGTTCCACCACGTTGATCGACTCCTTCCAATGCACCGATCTGCTTGGCACAAGCCTCATTGGTAGGGCTACCCCAGCGAGAATAGACAAATCCATCTTGATCGGTGTAAGCAGCCTCCTTCTTATCATGAAGACGTGCTCCATGATCAGCATCATCAAGAAGGTATGTAGAACCAAAATATATAGGAGGAGCAAGGCCTCGATTTGCGCCAGCCGATGGATGGTAAAGAGATGCACATTTGGTAGCGAAAGAGGTTGGTGTAGCGTGTTTCTTATCGTCAGAAGATAGCTGACGTGTAGCTGTCAAGGATTTAAGAGCATTTTTATTGACTTGTCTGGAAAGAGCAAGAGTTGAGCGATGTGTTGTTGCAAAAGCCATCTTAGGTATAAGTATTGTTCGATTAAGGTCGAGAAGTTTTTGTTTTGTTGCGTTTTGGTGTTGTCTGTGGAATAGAGTTGAAAATGCAAGTCAAAGAGTCAGAGTTGTTCCCATATGTGTGTATGCATGAAACAGCTTCAAATGCGCTAAAAATGCATTCCTATTCAATTTTCGATGCATGCAGTAGAGCATCTGCGGTGCATTTCCGTCCAATGACCGATAACTACAGTACATGTGCACAACATATGCAAGTGCATAAGATGTGAACATTCTAGACTTAATGCCTCGAGTTGTTCAATAATGACCTCTGAAGTGATGGTGTCAGCTTCACTGCCAACTGTAACTCTATTACTTGCAACTTTTCCCGTCGACACGTCGTGAACTCACCCTCGAGAATCTCGGTCTTTGGTGCAGATTTAAATGTCGAGAGTTCAGAGGTATTTGCCTACAATGATTTCAAGGTTACACGGAGAGGAGGTTGGAAATGTGTCAGTGTCAACGAAGCACGTCCAAACTTGTTGGGCGGTGAGGATGGATGGCTGGAGATGGCTGGACTTGCTTGGGCGGAAGCCTTCATCTTGAAAGGCAAGGAACGAGGAACCGTCAACGTGGTGCAAAAAATCAGTGACCTGAGAGCCGCTGCGACAAACGTCATAATTCACAGCTTTACCGATTCATTAAAAATATTCTTCATTCTCTCTAATAGATAGCCCCCAAGACCAGCCCGGCAGCTCCTCTATCTGAATGAAGCCAGTTTCCAGTTTCCATGTTCATCATTTTTCATTGTTGTTGTGTGTTGTGTGCCGAAGGTTGCCCATATCAACACTCGCCTCTTCCAAAATGACCTCTTCATACACCGATAACTCCACTGAATGTGCCATTTGCTTTGAACCCTTCGACGGCACCGAGACCATCACACTAACCTGTGGTCACCGCTGGCACACCGCCTGCGTGAAACAACAGCTACAATCGGCAAAACCGAATACATCTCAACGTCTTCTCTTTTCAGGATATCGATGTGCTAAATGTAAGGCATTTTGTGATCATCCCGATCTACGCGATTTGACACGTAAAACAGATGAATTACGGGAGAGAGTTGATGCTCTTGTGGAAGAGCAGCTCAAGGCGGATTTACCCGCGGCGTGGGAAAGTGCACGACAAGATCGTGATGCAAAAGCAAAGTTGTTGGATGAAGGGAGGCGCAACTATGCTTTCTATCTATGTGGAGGGTGCGATGAGCCATACTTTGGAGGAACTGTCGAGTGTGCAGATGAGCGGCAGGGTGAATTAATTGCATCTGAAGATAGATTGTGCCAAGCTTGCTCGCCAAGAACACAGGAGATTTGTCAGCACCCGTTTGAGCATGGAGCATATCACGTATGGAAATGTCGATATTGTTGCAATCCTGCTAACTTTTTATGCTATGGGAATGTTCACTTCTGCAAACCATGTCATGATCGCAATCCAAACGTCCAAGCCATTCCTTGCGTTGGGGGGGCATGTTGTACATTTCCCAAACCAACGGGACAAACCACTCATTCCAACGGATCATCACGTGAATGTGAACAGCTGTATTATTGTGCTTGGTGTGAATCTTCTTCTTCCAGAGATGCCTTAGCTCAACATGAAAGTACCGGGTCTAGAAACTTCATCGTCAATCCTAGTGGCGAAGAAGGTACCAGAGGATGGCGCCCGATTTTGGATAGGTGGGGGCAATCCGAGATGTGGCAAGTGGAAAACATGGAATTGAGAGTAGATCAACATACACAAACAAACTTTGTCAGCAGTTACTCTTGGGCAAGTATGATGCAGACCGTTCCACTGCACGAATACGTTCGTGACCCATCATCAGTTCAAATTGAAGTGTCAGCAAAATTCATGGGTCGATCTGATTGCCCATCTCTCTTTTTCATGCAAACGGTGGTCAAAGACTCAAATGGAAGGATACTACATCGAGTGGGCACATCGCAATTGTCTGCTCCCGCAGGCTTTTGGGAAAAAGCAACGCTAACTATTGATCCTGTGATTGGTGCACACGAAGTTAGCATGATTGTATACGGAAAAGATGAACGTTTCTGGTCTGGTAATTTCGGCTCCAAGGTTTGTCACTGCTCAGTCCGTGTTTTGTGTGACGAGGACGAGCTTGGAAACATTCTCATAGGTGAGTGAGAGAATCCAATGACATGTGTTACCGTCACACAGCATGCTCACATCTACACTGGAAATCCGTACATACAGGACCAGGAAATAATGCACAGATGGAAAGGCAGAGAAGACTAAAGTTTGACGCTTTGATTCCGTTGGCTTTCTTCATATTTCTCGCTTGGCTTCTATCTGATTAAAATCAAGTAACTTTCTAAGCACAAATTACGACATTCGGTATCCAATAGAATGTACCTCTTAACTTATCACACACCTCACACTCCACAAAGCAGAACGTGCTTGAGAGAGAGGGTGATCTTTGCAGTTGCATCAGCCATGCTACAATACAGCCTCGAAGGAGCCTCGTATGTATGTAGGTGACCGATGAGGTGAGAAAGACAAAGAGAGTGTACAATACCGATTGGAGGATATCCTCCGATGCCGTCTATCTCTTCAGGCAAGCGATTTGGAGGAAATTTTGAGCTCATGACCTACATAGCTGGAAAACTGAAAACTGAGCAGGTACAAAGAAGACAGTCACAGTAATGAGTGCAACGCCACCAATGCCATTGGGGCGGCGGCGGGCGACTGTAAATAATAGGAGATATATAGAGGCTTGGAGGCAAGCCGGCGTGTGTGCTAGTTGAATGAGAAAGCTGCGTTGCCTAAGTGAAAGTACGGTGCTATCGCCACCAGAAAGTAAAGTCAAAGGTCAAAGTGTCCTCTTGAAAGCATACTAATCATAAACACCATGGAAAACACATCACTTCGCCTTCGTTGGCGCAGACCTGCAATGCCGATGAGCGACCCCGCTCATACGAGACATGAAGGAGGCATCGCTTCCGGGTCGTTCTTACGTCGAACATCTACATGGATTTGGATTGCAAGGTTTAAGTTGGGATTAGGGCTGCTGATTTTGATTTTATGTTATCAATTTATCAAAGACTGCAGCCAGTTATTTATTGAGGGTAAGGGCCAACTCCAGGCGCCCATTGTAAATTCAAAATCATCTCCAGAGCAAGAGCAAGCGTGGCAGCAGACATGTGAGGCATCTCGTCGTGACAACATGCACCGACCACCACCGTCGTCGTCGTCGAACAACAATACTCACTCTCTTCGTCACGAAACGAAATCAGATCTCCCTGAAAAGAGTAATGTGGTTGCATGCACAATAGCAATCCACGAGCAACCTTACTTAACAGAATGGGCAGAATACAATCTACATGTACTAAATATCGCCAAGTTGTACATCTATGATAATGCCGACAATCTTGAATTATCTAACTGGACTGTTGACTCAGCATCAATGAGTATAGGAAGGGAGGGGGAGAGTGGTCAAAACGACACCAACAACACCAATAATAGAGAAAGTAGTAGAATATCCATAACTCACTACCCGGGGAAGAAACAGCAAGGACCGGCGTACAAAGATTGTGCCCGTCGTGCATTATCCGAAGGCTACGAATATGCGTTTTTCACAGATGTTGATGAATTCTTGGTATTGTATCAACACAACAGCATAATGGAATTGGCTGTAGACTATTTGGGTAAAGGTGACGAAGATGTACACGTTGATGTAGAGGTTGACAAAGATGGAAAGATCCGAGGGGCAAGTTCTGATCCACCAACGTCATTCCAAACAGAACGAAACGAAACAAGAATAGTTGGCTCCCTTGGGATGAACTTTCGAACCCTGGGCAACAATTGCGATATCGACTACAAAGACCTTCCAGTATCCAAGCGATTTCAATACCGCGTCGAATCATCCTACCCTATGAACGTGTTTATCAAAAGTTTGGTGAAATTAAAGTGGCTGGATTTGGACGTCGATTTTACAGACCCGCATTTCTACAAACTCAGAAAAGATGACAATGGAAAACAAGCAGTAAAGATTGACACAAATCGACAAGTTCGCGGAGGGTCTCTACAACCCATGCGGTTGTACGATGTTGCAGCGGTGCATCACTTCCTCCACAAAAGTTTGAGCGAGTACAGAAAAAAGAGAGATCGAGGAGGAGGAACTACTGGACCGAGTATGTTGTTGATTGAAAATGCCAAGAAGGGACTCGATAATCATGGGAAGCCGTTACCTGGCGGCAATATATATGATGATGAGGTGTGGAAACGATTGGTGGAGAAGGTCCCTAGTTATAAAAATTATGATGCATAATAGACGGGTGGTGTGTGTATCCTTATCCTTGTTCTTCGTCTTCATTTGTTTCCTTATGTTTGTACAATTCGAAATTATTGTTAGACCTACGAATGCAAATGCAGGAGGGAAGTGAGAAGAGACGAGAGACAGAGAGCCAAATGCCAACATGCGGCTATGATGTATTTGTATTGGAGCTCTGTCCAAGCCAAGCATCAATCAAAACGGGATCCTTATGTTATGCAATCGTAGTAAGCAAAAGTGTGTGTCAGGTCCGCACCTGAATACACCTCCAGTAGTAAATAGTAAACGTACTGGACTTCCAATTCACGAGAACTCATCACGTAGGTACATGCATTTGCACAGTAAGGTCGTAGAGCGAGTCATACAAGGTTCGACTTCGTCAGGGTGATGACTCTATACAAACATGCCTATCAATTCGAAGGGTACCATTGTAAGTAGGTGGCACCAAGGGAGGGTGGTGGGAGTGGGAGAAAAAGAAATCTCTCTGCGATTCAATTCAAAGCAACCAATAGATTTGGCCCAGCAATCGCATTAGTTACTTATGGGTAGAACGCTCTCACAACGCATTCTTCAGAGTTCGGGTCTTCATCCGCTATCTCATAGCAACCCGAGCTCCAAACGTGTTCATACAATACTCGCTTGCGCAAATCCAGAACACCGAAGTATTTAGCCTCGAAGTTGTGTCCGCTCCTCCTCCGATAAGAGCAGAGTGCGAGAAAGGAATCCCGATTGTAGTAGGTAGACTTTTTTCTTTTTTGGTACCATAAGCCATAAGTATCTACGCAGTGAGACAAGAGACAAGAGACAAGAGACAAGGACGCGAGAGCCTGTAGAACCCGCAACACACACGCCGGGGTACGTACGTACGTTATTACTGGTATGCGTACGTACCACTCTACCAACTCACTACCAAGTCACTACCAACTCACGACGTCTCACTACCAACTCACGACCAACCCACACAACTCACTACCAACTCACTACTAACTAACTACCAAATCACTACCTGCTCACTACCTACTATGACCGTGGGTAATAACACAATTAATACTTACGTTTTGTCACTTCCCAAAGAAATCGCCATCGTCGGGCTGTGGTTGAACGCTCCCCTCGCCAAAAAAGATTGATTATTTTTGCAACTCGGAAAATGTTGTGATCAAAATATATCATATCACGGACCAATCAACATGGAGCAGAAAGCAAAGAGGCCCACCTTTTAATATCGGTGATGCATCACAATTGGTGATGCCATGGTTTGCCGCCGCATTATTTCGATGTAGAGGCGTCGGCACTAATTTCAATCAGAGAATCATACAAGCATTTGCAAACAATCCTTCTAATGTCTCTAAAGTTTATTTGCTTCTTGTTCTTGATGCGAGAAAACGAAGTTTATTTATTACATTGCAGCAACCATGCATGTGGAGAAGATCTGGCTACATATAGATAAAGGGAGGAAAAATCAACGCACTTAATTAGGTCTTTAGTAGATATAAATCTTGCACATAATAAGATCGACAAACGCAATAGAGTCAAAACAAATACATGACAATGGCGCGGCAGATGTTAGATAATTTTGGAACGTCCACGATGGATAGGTAGTGGTCGCACCGATTAATACGACAAAAATCTCATCATTTGTTGCTACCCACACGACCCCCTTTATTCTTCTTGTTCCTAGTGCTGCGACGAAGAGGCGGCGGCGGAGTGCTGGCCTGAATAGACATATTTCTCCTCTTCTTTTCAGGCGGAGGAGGATTCTTCTTTGAGCCGCTTGTTTGCACCGTTGAAGCGGTGGACATGGCTTCGACGTCAAAAGCACCACTCAAATGCCTTGGATTGGACCACGGTTTCTGCTTCGAAGTTCCCTTTACGCTGGCGCTTGAGGGCGCCGGAGATTGGTATTCAGAGCCTTCAGCTGCACTTTTTTTGGCGGGAAGGGATCATCATTTTTTCGAGGCTGGAAGACTGCTTTGGAACGTTGACATTAGTGGGCGGGGGGTAATCAAATCAGGTACGCTATCGTCATCAGAATCATCCGAGGTAGGATCCTTCGTTGGGTGTGGATGAAGGGCGTGATGACAGG
This sequence comes from Skeletonema costatum, assembly GCA_018806925.1. NCBI lineage: Eukaryota > Bacillariophyta > Thalassiosirophyceae > Thalassiosirales > Thalassiosiraceae > Skeletonema > Skeletonema costatum. Next base: position 40,520 of record JAHBBA010000144.1, on the reverse strand, counting down.
GGCCATCTCTCAAGACATAAGCGAGCCCCTGCACATCATCGCTGTTCTGAGGCTCGTACTGCCGGAAAGGGAGAGGCGACGCCCTATTGCTGCTGTCAAAATCCTCCAACTCGTAGAGTTGAATGCAAAGCCCTTCGGTTTCAGCAAGAGCTTGGATCTGAGCGTAGTATGCTTCCTCAGATGTAAAATCGGATAGCCCCAAACCAAACTCTTCAGAATATCGCTTAGAATTACCAAACAAATGTTGCATGACTCGGTTGTAGAGTTCAGACGCAATATCCCATTCCCACTGACAAGATACGGCGACGGCACGCATGAGAGAAATGCTATCTTCGCCAACCGGTGTAGTAGACATAAAAAGCTGGTGGAGCTTTGAATAAAACAACTCTTTTGCACTCTCAGATCGTCTTCATCACTTAATACTTCATCACTCAATACTGCCTCAATCATTTCATCATCCCTGCCACTCATTTCTGCCTCCCAGATTGTGACGTTTTCTTTCACTTCCTTTTCGTATTTATATTGCGCCTTCTTATTGCGCCGATTCACTCGCATGGGTAACTCTTTTTGGTGTCTTTTCTCCTGGTACACATGTTGCCGAAATGTCTTCAGACTAAAAGCTTGATACTCTAGTCGGGTTTGGTGGAGAGTTTTTGGTTTCATTTCAAGATGCTTGCCTAATTTTACGTCCTGGCGTAAGAGAAGTTTGGACGGATGTGTGTCCCAAAATGGTTCTCCGCGTAGAGTTTTATCTGGTCGTGGGAATTTCTGGAGCTCTGCATTAATTATCTTATTGTCCTCTGTAACTACTGCGATCTTTTTGGGGTTTGCCTTCTTCAGTTCGCTGACGTATCTTTGGAACGATTTAGCATCATACTCTTGGAACCATTCATGGGAGGAGTGAAGCTGTTGCCATGTCATTGTATGTGCATTAGAATCTTTATCCATCAACATTCTTACGAGCATTGCTCGCGCCTTGCTATTCCTCCACTTCATCTTCTTCTTCCTCTTGTCGACAACAACTTCACGCCCCAAAATTCGATCGATGAGATCTTTCTTGTTACCAGTTTTCCTCAGACCTAACCCTACCAAAATAGCTTGCAACTCTTTGTTTTTCAATTCTTTGAGAGTTCAGCATCATCGACTTCAGACGGAGCTCTCTGTCCTTGGTTATTCGAAGTGCGCTGATTGAGTTGACCGAGCTGCTGCTGCCGCCGCTGTTGCTTCGCCAACATGCACTGCATGAAGCTGATCATCAGCTAGCGAGGGAGATGCTGCTGCTGCTGCTGCTGCTGCGATGGCAAACATCTTCTCAGAAGAGGTGAGGGTCTACTGCGGCGTCGAATATGGCATGGTACAGAGTAAGTACTAATTTACTCCATTTTCATTTTGGCGGTCGGCGGCAAGTTTGTATTAAATTGAATAGACGGCGCTATCGCTGCATGAGCATCCGCCGGCGCTTTTTAATTAATAGCATCTTGCTTGCGGTGGCTTTAATTTGATGCCTAATTAGTTGTCAACGATGTCACTACCAACTCACTACCAACTCACTACCAACTCGCACAGATCACTACCAAATCACTACCAACTCACGACTTCTCACTACCTGCTCACTACCTGCTCACTACCTACTCACTACCTTTAGTAGTAAGTAAACTTACGTACATACATCTTATGTACAAAAAACGTGTGTGTTGCCGGCCTGTGCGGGCAGTCCCTGTGCGGGGCATTTGCGGGCAAACCAACAAATGGGACTCCACTCTAAAATGTGCAGCCTTCACGCCCGGCACCCAACGCCCAGGCGTCTCGGCCGGCCCATATATGTGCGTATATGCCACGTCGATCTACCACAAACAGTTTTTAAGTTCCTCTGTAGCATTCTGGTACAAAATCTGCGTAGGAAATCTTAGCCAAAAAGAACCGTTTTTGATGCCCACCATGGTGAAAAGGGCACTATTGCCTCTCTTTTAAGTCTATTTCTTACTATTTTGGAGAGATCTTGCAGCTGTATTAATGTCAACGACCGCATAATTAATGTATTCGAGTTTTAATTTAGCTTCAAGTCTATTACAGTGCCATTAGATCAATAAATATCATTCAACATCACTCAAAACAAATTACATAGTATAAAATCGAATTCAATCCACTGAGACCCGTTACTTCTGTGCTATGAGGCAGCAGCTGTGCTATGAGGCAGCCAGCTGATTGTTACATTCATCATGACATGTTCGAAGGATTGAGAGTTGTTTCAAGGCTTCGTCTGCAGCGCAACTGGACGAAATGTCAACGGCCGTAAATATAATTTTTGAAAGTAAGAACGCCCGTTCCACCGCAGACAACAGCGCATTAACGGCAGCATTAAGGTCCTTGTGCCTCCTTTCGGATATACGGTGAATCCTACCATTTCGTATCGTCAAACCATGTTCGAAATGCCCTATGAGGGAGGAGAGATGAAATGAGATCATTACATTAGATGTGCAAGTAATAAATTGTCATATATTTGCAATAATTCACCTATTTTCGGCCAGTCTTTCACGTGCACGTGCATCAGGATAGAGGAAGGCCGTCGAAATACAATCGCAAGCATAATTGTTGTGTTATCGGAGTATGAGGGCGGGTAATAGGAGTGCGGAAGACTCATCATTGTCATCGCCATTTTGAAAAAATGACAGTTGATGATTGATAGATGCGAAAACGGCTGGTTAGTGGCGAGAATTGGCGTTGAGGTAGATTGAGTCACGGTAGGACACTGCGTCAAAGAAGGCTGTGGAGTCCCATTTGTTGGTTTGCCCGCAAATGCCCCGCACAGGGACTGCCCGCACAGGCCGGGTTCACAACCAATATAGTACTGTGTATGCAACGTTCCGGTTAGCGATCAAAACACAGGGTTTACTTCACCAACTATATATTTTAGTAGTAAAAATTACACCCTGTTTAGCAAATCGCTAAACCGGAACGTTGCTTATAGCCACATTTATTATTGTGAATGATAACAACCAAAAACTGCAACAACTTCTTGATAAGTGTTTACAAAAAATGGTCATCGTGACGAGTCATGCTGTTGAAACAGCAGCGCCGCTCCGTCGGCAGCAGAGGAGGAGCCGCTTCTTGTTCCTCCTTACTATTCCAATCTGTTTCTCAATTTTATCGCTGCTCAAACAGGCACCCCTTGATGACTCACCTGATAGTACTGTCATTGTACCCGAAAAGAAAGATGATGCCGGACATTCAGAAAGTGACAGTGAAAGTTGTCTGCGACCAAGAAGTAATAATAGAGATGCGGTGGTGAAATCATCACTGAAACTACCGAGTAAGATCGTCAATATTCTTTGAAATTCATATAGAGCGTCAACTGTGCTATCTTCCGTTCACAACTCTAAATGATGACACTCATATTATCATGCAATCTTATTGATTATTTCTCTTGCGCTAGTTATCAATTTGGGCATGCCCAAAATGGGTTCAACATCTCTTCAAAGTTATTTAGAATGTGGGGGGTATGAATCTGTTCACTGGTTATGCGGCGGCAGATATTGCGGGGACTGTATTGAAGAGGCAATTCAGGCTGGTCTTCCTCCATTCTCATCCCAAGACCCAAAATGCAAAATCAACAACATAGATTCGTACACACAGATTGATAGAGGTCCAGAGAATCTAGTGCAGGTCAACTACTTGCATGAGATTATGGCTGGTGTTCCAAGCGCTACATTTGTGTTGACATTCCGTAACATGACAAAATGGTACATGAGCATGTCGAATTGGTGGACAGATTCGAAAGAAGTGCCTTTTGAATCAACAAAGGACAATACTATGCGGGGACGTTTTGAGGTGGCAAATATCACCGGTCTACCTGTGGGAGTAGGCAGGAATGTTAGTGAGTTTAGTCACTTCTACTGTGAATACGTAAAGAGGGTGAGAGAAGAAGTTGCGAAATATCCTGGTCGTCATGAATTGATTGAAATTGATATAGAAGACCCGACAGTGGGGCGGCAAATGGAGGAGGCGTTTGGTGTTAATCGTACGTGTTGGGGGCATTCGAATACAGGAAACCACAACGACGCGGTTCCTGCAGATGAACTTCAATAGAAGATGAAAACTTGTCAACGATGTTGGGCCATGTCTTGCTTGTGACAACCGATAACTCCACCGAATCACACAGCATGCTTACATCTACACTGGAAACTCAAAATAATGCACAGATGCAGAGAAGATTGAAGCTTCTTGACGCTTTGATTCCGTTGGCTTTCTTCATATTCCTCGCTTGGCTTCTATCTGATTAAAATCAAGTGACTTTGTTACGACAACGGCCCCAATGCATAGAATGTACCTCTTCACTATTATCGCACACCTCACACTCAAGCTAATGACTCCCTAAAATGAAAGACTCCCAGCTCCCAAGACCAAAAAATCCAAAAATCCATGAAACACTGTCATCCTTGCAGGATTGCCATTCAAGTCTCTATCGCCCAGGTGTGCGTGCAGCAGACGATCAAAAGCAACCACCCTCGGATAGCTCGCATATACACCTAGCTTCATCTATCTTCCATCACTCGCCTCTTCCGTCCAGATACAATGCCACCATCCAACGGCAACCAAACCATGCTCCGCTTGCGGCAAGGAAGCTACAAAGGCCTGCACTGGATGTAGGCGCGTCGCCTACTGTAACATATCGTGTCAAAAGCTAAACTGGAAGGAGCATAAAAAAGTTTGCTTCCCCCTCGGTGCAACGTGCACTAGATGCTGCGAGGTTATTACTGAGAGCAATGCCGATCAATGCATCGTGCCTCATCCAGTGCATCTCTCTGTAGATCAAGGAGGTACAATGGGATATGGTGGCAATACTTGGACTTGGATGTTCTCTTGTGAGGCCTGCGGCGAACATTACAAAAAGTCGTCATCAGAATATAATGTTGCCGCCGCCCCAATCACAGGTGGACCTAAATTCTGCTACAGTGGGCCGCATACTATTAAACCTCTTCCAGAATCAGACCAGCGCAGGATCTCGTCTGATATCCTGGTTATCAACTCTGGACCAAACTGTCAAAGTGAGATTGATACCATTCCAAACATAATGCCTGATGTGCGCGTGCTGACCATGTCGTAATACGACAGGTTATGACGAATCCATCCAACCTACGTTGAATTTGTCACTGCCAAAGCTCAAGACACTCAAACTCATTGATGTCTGCTTCTCTACAGTGAACCTGAACAAGGAGACGACTCCCTCAATCGAAGAACTTTTCATGCAAAATATCCCAGATGAATGTGATGTAACTGTGAAACTCCCAAAACTCAAGGACTTTTCGATGCACTATTACTCTCCAGACGATGGTGGATGGGTTCATGATATGCTTGCAACTGCAACTAAGCTCGAACGGTTTTGAGTCCTACAAATTTCGAGTCTACACATCTGAGCTTCGGTTTGCGAGTAACGATTTGCGGTACATTCGTCTCCATCGTGCAGAGTGTTTGGAAAGTCTCTCCATATACGCACCCAAATTGGAATATCTCAATCTGCAAGCTTGTTATGGGATGCAAGGTCATTTATCCATCCTGGAAACCCACCCAAATTTCACCCGACCACCCGGAAATCCCTCTAGTTTTGTAGTGGATGTGACAAATGCTTGTATTTCTACATCCATCCTGCACACCCTCCAGAGCAACCCACGAATTACGTATGAAGGTTACGAAAGTGATGATGATTACTATTAGCTTCAACTGGTGAGCTTCAGTCAAGGTCAAGCTATGTTAGGATTTCTGTGATTGAATATTGTTTTCAAGTGCTTTCCAAATCACAATTGAAATTAGGATCAAATTTGAACTAAATTAAGTCATAAGGACTTTATTTCGCTTTATTACTGCTACACTACATCTAGCCATTCTTCTTTACTTTCGAGTACGGAGACGGCGATAAACACATAAATTTCATTCTGCTACCGTGACACACATTGTTTAGGGCGACGCTACGTCTCCTTCCTTTTTCCATGGAAAACACACTACTGTTCCTCCACTTGTTCCCACTGCTCCGCTCTTGAATTTATCGGGGTAGCTGCTTACCTCTTGGAGAGAGACTTTCTCTGAGATCTTTGGCTGAATAATGCCTTATCATGCATGACAGCCAAATACTGAAAGTCACGGACGAAGTTTAATCGTTTTCTCAGCAGTGTTCTCATCTTCATTGCCGATTTGAAATTCTTCCTTCGTGTCAACAGTGACAGTTTGACACATCGTATACTTTGCTTTTGTGGAATCAATCTTCCTCTGAAATGAACTCATATCAAAGAGACCGAAGAGTCTGTTGTCATCAAAGCTTACGTAAGGCAAAGAGATAAGAACACCTTTTGCTCCAAGCGCCTCACAAGAAGAGACATAGCCATCGCTGCACGTGTTATCAATAACAACGTCCATTTGCTCTTCAAGAGCAGGCAACCATTTCTCAGGGTTGGATTCAAGGCACGTAATTCTAGAGCTGAGTGATTTCAAATAATCATGGTAAGTCTTCTCAGCACAGCAGTAAATGTTGGCACCTTCCTCACTTGCGAGAGCGATAACAGCTTGACCAGCGGCTGACATGGAATCAGTAATCAAGAGGTTCATTCCAAACAAGTTGGCCCTTTTAGTGGACTGCTTGGCCATGTGGAGTGCCCTGTACGCCGGCATCCAATCTTGCATCAATGCCAGCGCAGTGGAGTTGCCCAAGTTGGAAGGTGCTTTGACAAAATTGTCTACATCGGCTGACAAGAAGCGAGAGCATCCACCACCGTCCACCATACCGATCACACGATCTCCTACCTTAAAAAAAGTAGGCACGTCACTGCCAACATCTTCAATGGTTCCGGTGACGAATTGTCCAGGTACGTAGGGGAGCATCGCTTTGGTGAGACCGATACCACTACACTTCTTGGCGTCTTCAGGAGAGAATGTGCATGCCTGAATAAGATAGAAAGCAGTCGACGGCATACATGGGTTAGACGATTGTATAATCACATCATATGCATGAGTGTGTCAGATAAGACTTACCCTGACTTTGATCAAAATATGAGTCGATTCATCGACCACGGCGAAACGAGAAAAGGTGAGGAATGCCAAGCCACCGCTCAAATCTTCCAGAACCATTTTTTCATGTTGGAGTAGGTCAGGCTTATACTCTGTTTCTTCTTCGGATGTTGCCCCCCCTTCATCAAGAGATGTCAATTCGGCGTCCTCATTACAAACATCATGCAACCCCAGCTTGGTACGGAGCGCTTGGATCATCGTCTCGGTATTTGACTCCCCTTCTTTGGCTCCTTTTTCGGGTGTTGCATCTTTTGTCTTCACATCAGCCGGCTGTGCTTCTTGCTTGTCGGGTTGCTGTTTGCTTTCTTCAGGTGATTCAACAATTGTGGTCTCCACTGCCTTCGAGTCATCCTGCAACTGCAGTGAAGCTAGAATTTTATCAGTATTCTTGGATTGTTGGGCAGAAAAAGCAGTAGAAGAGATGCGGAAGGAGCGCTTCCAGGAGGAGAGTTTGACCATTGCAAGGTAATTTAATGGGCACAATGAAAGATTGCCGCAGAGGGTTATTGCGTATTGCGTTATGCCGTGAAGTGAATGATATGCTGCTTTGTAAAATAATGGTGTTAGTTGTGAGCGACAAAATAACGCAAGGGGGGTTCGGATGGTGTCGGGTGAGAGCACCTGCCAAGCGTTAGGCGTTGGCGTTGGAACTTGCGAATATGAAAAGAGTGAGAGCGCTTGCGTTGGATGCCAGAGTGAGAAGCTTCTCTATCTCTTTCTCGTATCTTGGCCATTTTTGCCCAAACATTTTCTTGTAAGTACATAGAAAGTTATCTCCAAGAAAGGGTCATCAATGTCATCAAACAAAAGAGCAATAAGTATTGTATGTCCATGCCAATCCGTATGACCATCTCCTGCCTGCTAGATACTGTAGATTTTCAATAAGTATCACCATGATTCAAACCTTGATCCTTATCGTATCAACTCTCCTAGTTGCAGCCACCGCTGCCAATCCACTACCGGGAGTCAGTGCTCTCATCGAATCTTGTGGAGGATGAGCCTTAAATAAACTGCCCGAGCTAAAATCCTTTCTAAAGGAACCAGATGGCGTCGACCTCTACAAAAAAGTGGATGTCGAATTCATCCCTGGGCGCAAGGCAGTTATGACCATTTACCAAGATGGGGCGGAGACGGAAAAGATCACGTTGAGTGATTACAATGATAAAGACAAATTACATGCATTATTCATAGAAAAGGGATTTGAAAAATATAATGAGGAGGAATTAGCGGAGATAAGACGAATGAAACAAGAAGTGGAAGACGCAGAGGACAAGAAAGCAATAAAACGACTACGGGGCAATATTAACCAGCTAACAAAGCCCATTACGGGAGGGAAAATAAGCAGCAAAATGTTGCGAGATTTAAATGTTGCAGGTAAACATAATATGAACAAAGCTCAACAAAAGGCAGCAGTCAAGGAGAAGATGAAAGAGATGAAACAGGCACGAGAGGATTTCATGATGGTTGGAATGCCTGATGATAGACCCAGAGAAAGTGTTCAATAATTGCTTTTTTCGCTGGGAGGAGCGGTTTGTGTAGTGAATTATGATTCGTGTCTCCACGCCAAGTGAATGACAACATTTCTGCTCTGAGGTGCACTTTATTGTATTGCCCAGATGAAATGTTTGAAAAACTTAGACTCCGATCCATAATCCCTACGCTCACTGCTGCTAATAGCAAGTGCAATAACGGAACGAAAACCACATCATTGAGATAGAAAAGAAACAAAAAGTGTACGATATAGCTTTATTGTCAAGCCATTTATTACATCATTCACTTTTCTCCACCACAGATCATCTTAAGTACAACATGGTCATCACAAAAACCTGCCTATCTCTCTACAAGTCAAGTTAAACCAACTCCTTGTTCAACAGAGCACACTCCAACTTGATCACCTTCAACGCTCTCTCCGTAGAAACCCGATCAGCCGCCTTTGACTTCCAATCATTCATCACATAAGCCGCCTGTCCCTTCAACTTATTCAATTGCTCTACAGCCTTTTCCAAATCACCCACTTGGACATATTTTCGTGCCAATGATAACACACCATCGGTAACATTCCCCTCTTCTTCCGAGGTGGGCACAGCCTCTGGTGATGGAGGCACCGACAACTTGGCAAATACCATCCCCATCAATTGTCCCTCCAACCCAGCCCGTCCCTCCGGTACCATGGCAGCCTGACGTCCCACATTGTAACTCTGATCAAATGCCACCTGCAACTCTGCCACGGTGGGCACACCCTCCTCGGCAGTGGGGGGGATCATCCCCACGGCAGAGGCAATCACGCCCTCTCCACCGGCAGCACCCTTCAACGCGGCAATTTCCACAGCGGCACCCTCACCGTCTTCCAACTTACTTGCTAGTGCCAACGCCGCGGCACTTACCCGATGAGCCCGTTTCGATCCACATTCATACGTTTGACTCACCTCCAAACGACTTGACAACAATTCCAATTTCCCCTGCAACATTTCCATGACACTCCCATGCTTCTCCAAATCCTTGGCATACGCCGACTTCATCTTGGCCAATTCATTCTGCAATTTCGACGTATACTCCAACTCCAACTCATCCGTAACACGTTTCATTTCACTACTCAACACATCCTGTGTCTCCTTCTCACGAGCCTCACTCGTCGCCCTTAACAAATTCGCAATCGAATCCTCTTTCGCCTGCAATGCCGCATTGGCCTGGCGGGTAATCACATCCTCTTGTTCACGTAATTTTTGTGCCAATAATGCTTCAAATTCCAATCGTTGCTTTTGGAGAATAGTCAAATAGTTATCCCCCACCTCCTTTTCCTTCATGGCGAGGAATTCCTTGAGACGAACAGCCTCCCACTTTGTGCGATCGGACATTTCTGTGGCAAGTTGTACGACACGTGTGCGTAGTTCAGAGGCAGTAAGGGAGTCTAAATCGGTAAAGTATTCACGATCAAGGTCCGAGCGTAAGGCGGCATTGGCAGCTGCCAAAGTTTTGGAATTTTGGAGACTAGTGGTAGTTTGCAGTTCGGACATGGCGGCTGTGGCTGTGGTGAGTGCTACAGTTGGATCGGTGGTTGTTTGGTTGGATTCATTGTATTGAGTGGCCTTGGTGGCGGATTCTTGTGCTGCATCAAGTTCTTCTTGTGCTTTTTGTTGTTGTTGTTGTTGTTGCTTGGCATGACCTTCATTGACTGTTTTGTAGAATGACGTGATTTTGTCAATATCGACGTGATTTCCATTTTCGGGATGTTCCAATGATACAATCTCTTCTTGCTCCTCTAGTGTTTCATTGGCAACAGTTTCTACAACAGCATCAGCAACAGCAGGGGCAGCTGAAGCAGACGGTGCCGCCTCCTCTTTTGTAATTTTCTGCACAGCCTCCTTCATGGCACTCGTAAGTTCCGCACTCTTTTCCTTCTTTTTAGTAGTAGCACCAGTTAAACTCATGATGTAATCATAGGGAGACATGTTCTTCTCATTGGCCATGTAGACTGTCCCTCCACCCGCTCCGATGAGTAGGAGGGGCAATCCAAATTTACCAATTCCACCACCACTAGTGGAAGAATTACCCCCTTCTACAGCAGCGGCACCCCCCAAAGACGGAGGAATAGCCTTGGAAGCAGCAGCAGTGGTGGGAGGAGCATCCTTGGTCCCTTCCAATTGTGTTTTATTTAATGCACGTTTTTGTGCGGAAGTTACCAACGTGCGTCCTCGTCGCTGTTGCTGCTGTTGTTGTAGTGATATTGCTGTGGTGGTTCGTCGGAGGGTGCGAGAGAGCAGCATCTTGATGACCTGTTTAGAATAAGGGTGGTGGCTTGATAGATTGATGGGAGGAGAGGATGATTACAACAGAGCGGCTATGATGTTATTGCATGACGCTCATCGGCTGTTTGGATTTTATTTGGATTTTCATTTTGATGCATTATTTTTTATTTTAGTGAAGCTTTTTTGCATGCCAAACGAAGCGAACTCCTCCATTCGCAGATGATGACCTCGACAATGAAAGCCGTGCGAGCATGACTTGTGTATTATTATGATGCCGGCAGTAAGAAGGTAGTACAATAATAGGGTGGTTGATAACAATAAGAACATATAATGGCCAAGCTAACTGCACATCCGCTGGCAGCCCATCCTCTCATGCCTCCGTCTTCGTCATCATCGGCGGAGAATGATAAGGTCATTCTTCCATTTTCAAAACGAGTGATTGACAATAACGCTGCTGCTTCATCTGAAGGCAACGGGGTGATGAATAACAATCACGTAACGAGCAATGAGGCGACAAGTAGTGCAGGGACTATTGCAGTTCAAAATGTACCCCTACCTCTACACGAGAAGGTGGGGAGAAATGAAGTGCAACGCAACAAGCCATTATCATCACAACCACCAGCAGCAAAGCCAACCAACAGCAACACTCTTACAGCCAAGGCATCCATCAGAATAAAAGCCAAAAAGAAGAATCAAGATCAACTCAATCAACTGCCACGAAGTATACGATGGCGTCTTAGCCTGGGGTTACTCACCATGCCCAGCACTGACAATTCTTCCAACAACACCAACAACACCACCACCACCACTACAGCAGATGACAAGAAGTCAATCAATCACAGTAGTGGAACACTCCCAGCCAAAGACTTGATATTTGATAGTCCCAATCAATTAAAAGAGGCGAACAAGTCACAAGAAGAGTCATCGTCGGCAGCAGCATCACTATTGCAATATATTGAAGACTCCAACGCACTCAAATTACGATGTCAACGTAGTCGATATGAGGAGTTGGAACAGAAGCATTATTATTCGAATACGATCATGGGGATTGCGGATAGTAGTGGTGCTCAGCAGCAGCAGCAAGGTGCCGAGGCTGGTGGTGGTGGTGAACAGCAGAAGCAACCACAATCATCACAGCAACAGTCCCAACAGCAATTACCACATGCAGCAGAAGCAGCATCACCCATATCATCACTAGCAGGGAATAAAACAACGCATGTTGCACCTGGGGATGATCCACTATCGGCATTATTGGCGGCATCTACTACTACTACTACTACTACTAGTACTTATCAAGGTGGTGGAAATGGAATGTTTGGGTTTGGCAAGGGGAACAGGAACAAGAAGAATCAACCTGTAGTTGCACCACCAGCAGCAGAGGACAAACCTACTTCAGAGGGGGACACCACCACCACTACTACTACTACTACTACCGCCAATAACACCACCAACCAAACAAGTACAAAACCCAACAACACCACCAGTGGTGGTCCTAATCGACGAGCCTCGGACAACTCCACCGAAAACAATGAAGAAACCGCCTGCAAGGGCTCCCGATGGGCAGATTATTACTCCACACGAGAAGTATTGGATGTCATTGAAAAGGATTTGAATCGATTACCGAATGATCATTATACGATTTATCATGAGTGGAAGAGGTATAATGATGATGAGTTGATTCGGAAACGGGTTTTGGAAAGTGGTGGTGGTAGTAACAACTTTCAGTCTGGAGTGGAGACAGCTTCATCGTCTACAACACCGACAAAGAAGGGGGAACGAAAAGTTGGGAGACAAAAGAATCGATTTGGAAACAGTTTCAAATTGAAGGATAGTTTCAACTTTGGAAGCAACAACAACGTGAACAATCCCCATGCAGTCCACAACAACCACAGCAACATGCCTGGTGGCGGCGGTGATAACAAGAATGCCTTTTGGAGCAACTTAATCTCCAATCAAGAAGATGATGAAGAGGAAGTAGACCCCATTGCCTCCCCCGATGTGAGTCGCAAGGAACGTGCGGATAGATTGTCCCAACTTTTATTTGTTTATGCAAGGGAACACCCTGAAATTGGATATAGGCAGGGTATGCATGAGACACTCAGTTTCATCCTTTTGGCTTTAGAAATGGACTTATTGGAGCAATGTGTCGAAAAGGAGAAGAACAACTGGAAACGTGACATTATGGAACTGCGTCGATCGGGTATGGGTAATGGGGGAGGAGGAGGGATGGCAGGCGTCGATTCCTCTGGTCAGATTGTCGTGGTACGTCTGTTGGATCAGAATTATTTACTTCATGATGCGTTTGCATTGTTTGAGTGTGTCATGAGTGCCTTGGCTCCGGCATATGATGCTATTCCTGCTGGAGAGGATGCTACTGCTGCTATATTGGAAAAGGCCAAGGAGGAAAGAGGAGAGTCACCGATGGAAGCAATGGTATTGAAGATCATGTCCAAGATTCGTTTCGTTGCAAGAGATGAGGCGTTGTTTGGAATTGTGCTTTGTATGCCAGTTCCGCCGCAGATATACTTTGCCAAGTGGGTCCGTCTCATGTTTGGACGGGAGGTTTCTGGGGGAATGAAGAGTGTCTTGAGGCTTTGGGATGCATTCTTTGACTTAGCAGCCAAAGTTGAACATCGTGAGGAGGAGGTTACTTTGTCTCTTGCGTTGATGAATGTTTTGGAAACTGCTGCCGCAAGTATGATTATCTTGATTCGGGACAAACTATTGAGACCAACGAAGGCATGGGATGGAACGTTGACCGGGGATCCTGACCCTAATGATGGTATCGCCTACTTGATGAACTATCCTCCCATTGAGGATATTGACAACTTCATCAAAGTGATTGCCAGCCTGCTACTAAAGGAGAAAAGCCTTTCTCAAATGTATGAACGTCGAGTATCTCAAGACGAAGAAGAGCGCTATCATGAACAAGTTGAAGATCCTTTTGCCACTGGGACCGGGAAAATGCACGACCAGAATCGTCGCCCTCGACAAGTTGCACCACTGTCACCTGAGCGTGGTAGTATGACCGCTCAGCCGCCGTTGTATGCACCTCAACCAAAAGTAGACGTTGCAGAATCTATCGGCAATTTCGCGGCTGGATTATTGGACATTGGTTCGAGGACTGTGGATGCTGCCATATCAACGTATCAAAAGCACCAAGCTGAAAAGCAGCAACACCAGAGTGGCTTGATTGACCATCCGCTGCAGTTTGGCTTCAATGCCCCTTCGCGTGATAGAACTCCTCCACGAGATAGAATGGGACAAGGTGCAGGGCAAGTTATTGGACGAAGCGATGACCCCTACGCCGTGTCATACAGAAATCACACTGATGCTGAGCCCTTGGAAGGACAAGACATCATTGTTTACAAACACCAACCTACGGGACTCGCAGACAGAAGAACATTCACAGAAAGAAGAGTCTCGGGGATTACCGAGGGATTTGTCATCATCTTTCACAACGAAAGGAAGCACTTCTGAACCTGGAAATGAAAATCACGCTCGTTCCGACTCGGACCTTGCCTCATCACGGGGTAAGAACTATCTTGATACGGAAGAAGTATCTACGTCTTCCATTGGTATCGAACAGCTGGAGAATGGAGATGATACTGTAAACCGTAGGTCAGGCCTAAATCGACCAAGGAGCAACTCACGTTCCTTTTCATCAAGAAATCAATCAGCTGCACTCCGAAAAAGTCCCAAGTCTCTTGCACAGAAATTGGACAAGTCAGTGAAAACACTCATGACGCACTTTGAACAACAGCAACGAAACATGATGGAAGATTTGTCTACTACTTCTACAGCAGCTGGAGGTACTAGGATTATTCCAGAGGAAATTTGGGAGGCCATGGCAGCGATAGATGCAGTGAAGAAGGAATTACTGAATCAAGATGCTTTGGAGACACTTGAGAGGTAGGGATGAATCAAGAGTTTCGTTGACCTATCAAGACAAGATGGAGAGGTAAATTCAATGCAAGCATTTCTTTCTTGATTTTCTGAAGTAGTTATGAATAAATTAATCTTCTTGCTTATTCCCCCGACTGCCCCCATTCGTTGATGTTGATTTGGTTTCAATCCACAATTCCTGCACCACACGACACCGCCTGATACATCTTTGTTTAATTTGCTTTTCTTCTTTTCCCTCAGACAATACATTATCTGCTCTTTTACCAATCCCCAACAGGAACCTGATGATAGTATGGTACACATCATATCATTTTCATTTTCACATGCAAACAAAACAAAGAAAAGCCATCGCTATCTCTTCTTAAACCCATACTTCTTCCTCTCATAAAACAAATCGGTCTTGGTACTACCCAAATTCACAACCTTGGGACACCCATCCCGATCCTTCTCCGTCTGCACACACTCTCGACAATAGTAGGCATCAGTGACACCCACCCCGCCACAAACGACACACCTTCCCTCGAGTGATCCGTAGTTGCATTCATCGCAAATGTGGACGAGGGTGGAGGGGTTGACGAAGGAGTCGCAGATGACGCATTTGCCGTCGCATTTTTCGCAGAGGCGGCCTATGGCTACGCCGGGTTGTTTGCGGCACATTACTAGGTCGGGGTGGTGCTTGGCCATGGTTGTTTTCTATCTGATTGATTGATTGTTTTGATTGTATTTTTTTGGCTGATTTTGAGCCTCTGTATATGTGTTGTTTTTACTGCGATGCTGTGTTACTATGCTCTCAGAATAAATACCCCTCCTTTCAATGTTTAATCCTTTCGAGATAGTGCAATGCAACGTCCTAATTGCTAAGCTGTTGCTACTTATGATAAGATGATGTTGTTGTTATGATCGTTATGGTTATTATGTTTCACAGCTTTTTTGGCAGTGATTTGGAAGGAGCCGGCCGACAACCAACGTAGGAATTGGTACAATTCTAGGGGCCGTCGTGTGGGATTTTCACAGCTGCACCCAACCATTTTCATTATTTTGCCTGAGGATTCCGATTCTATCAAACCAACAGCATTATTAGCAGCATAAATCACAAAAATATAAAATAACAAACAACAAACATGGAACTCCGCGTCGGCAAAAAGTATCGGCTCGGCCGTAAAATCGGCTCCGGTTCCTTCGGCGACATTTACCTCGGAACGAACATGACCACGGGGGAAGAGGTGGCGATTAAATTGGAGAGTGTCAAGACGAAGCATCCGCAGTTGTTGTATGAGAGTAAAATTTATAGGATTTTGCATGGTGGACGTGAGTTACAACATTTACTTTATTTATATGGATTATGATTGTTGTACTGTCCTTGCGGGGGCTACCGTGGCTTTTATTTCTTTTGAATAAATCAACTCACTCGTTTATCCCTCAACAATATTATTATTATCATTTATTACTCAGTCGGCATCCCCAATGTCCGCTGGTACGGAATCGAAGGCGACTACAACGTCATGGTCCTCGACCTCCTCGGCCCCTCCCTCGAAGATCTCTTCAACTACTGCGGCCGACGCTTCCAACTAAAAACAGTCCTCATGCTCGCCGATCAACTCCTCGGCAGGCTCGAATACGTCCACACCAAAAGTTTCATTCATCGAGATGTCAAGCCGGACAATTTCCTCATTGGACTTGGAAAGCGTCAGAGTGTCATTCACATTATTGACTTTGGTCTAGCCAAGAAATATCGTGATCCACGATCACATCAACATATTCCCTACCGTGAGAATAAAAATTTAACAGGTACGGCACGTTATGCATCGATTAATACACATATTGGGATTGAGCAATCTCGACGTGATGATTTGGAATCACTTGGGTATGTCCTCATGTACTTTATCCGGGGGTCACTTCCCTGGCAGGGACTCAAAGCCAACACGAAGAAACAAAAGTATGAGCGGATTATGGATCGTAAAATGTCCACTTCGACCGAACAGCTTTGCAAAGGGTATGCGACTGAGTTCCGATCCTACTTTGAATACTGCCGTTCGTTGCGATTTGAGGATCGACCGGATTACGCCTACTTGAAGCGATTGTTTAAGGAATTGTTTTACAGGAAGGGATTTCAGTATGATAATATGTTTGATTGGACGGTGTTGAATTTGCAACAGGAGAGGGCCAAGTTGCCACCAGAACGACCATTGTTAGGTGGGGGAAAGGGGGGAGATGCCGATGCAGCGGCACAGGGGGGGAATGGACAGAGCAGTGGGGAGAGGAAGCAACCCCCTGAAAATGAACGGGAGAGGTCTAGGTCGGCCAATGATGGGATTCCGAATAATGGGACGAGTCAGAGGAGTGGATCGAGGGGAGGGAGACAGCAGGGAGGTGTAGCTGTGGCGGCGGAGCCAAGTGAATCACAGAATTTTGCTGCTGCAGCTGCTGCAGAGGATGACCTCAAGGTTGGTCAGTAAGTGAAAAACACAGAAAAAAGAAAATGGAGAAAAAGTTGGGGCGAATCTCACACCGACAGTTGGTGTTTTGGGGAAATATGATGTGTACCTCTTTTTAGAATAAATAAAGTCAATGTTGTATGAGTAATGATCATTTAGAGATACCAATCAAAAGATGTGTTAATTCTCTTTAAGTGTATTATATTGAGATGGAAATGTTGTAAATTCTAACTCCACTGTCTTGGCTGCAACTCGCAAGAGTGAATTGCAACGCCGCACCACTTTCCACGTTATTAGTAGCAGCCATTGGGCGCCATGAAAGTTTCTTCACAGTGTCAAAATGGCTATCATTTGCTGCAATGGCATGCAGCAACGTAGGTTCTTTCGAAGCCGAGTCATCAGAGATAGGCACGGCCCAAACTTCGATACGACCACTCTCTGTTCCTATTCCCAGAATACCGTACTGGATTATATCATCGGGCAGTCCTTCTGCAAAAGCAACGGCAGTGACAGGTTCGGATTTCTTTCCTCCCTTTGTGGAGGGTTCAAACTTGAGGAGTTCCTTTAACTGGGGGCCCTCATCTGCAGTCTCACATACCTTCCAAACTTTTACAAAACCGTCCCTAGAACCTGATGCAATGATGTTGGGCATTGATGGGCAAAAGTGGACTGACCAAACGATACGCTTGTGTGCGGAATCTGCTGCAGCTGCCAATTCGTAGCCACTGGCACTTTCATCACTGGACAGTGAATCTCCTTCCACCTTCTTCCAGATACAGATTCGTCTATCCTTACCAGATGATGCAAGATATTTACCATCCCGAGAGAAAGACATTGTGGACACAGTTGAACGGTGTCCTCCCTTTAGGATTCCCACGCATTTCCCCTCTTTGGCATACCACAACCTAATGGCTGCACTTGCCACATCATTCCTAGCTTTGCACGAGGATGCAACAAGTGAAGGTTCATCGGAGCCCAATGGTGCACGATAAGCGTCTAGGCACACTAATTCTGATTCATGACCAAATAACTTTCTAGTTTCGGGCCAGAGGGTAGTAACACCTAGATCACGTTCTGAGGGGAGTGTGAAATCAACGTGCTTGCGCTCAAGAGTATCGAGGCTCTCTGCGAATTCGTCATCATTTGTAGGCCCGGAAAATTTGCTACTCTCCTGTTCTTGATCTGCCGTAGCCTTATTGCTTAGTCCGAGTGACGGCAAGAATGCCCTTTCAACTCTCCAAGACGCAGAGTCTTCGTTCAAAGTGCTGTTGTTATCATTGTATGATGCTAATCTCGTCTGTTTCAACGATGAAAGCAAACGCAGCGTTGAAACAGGGGCGTCAAACACTCTCAACACCTTTTCATCGGCACCGCTAATGAAACGATGGCGTGGTACTCCATCGTCGCTGGTTGCATCTGTCCCCCCAACACAGGCTATTGAAGTCATATCATATCCATGAACCTGGGGTCTGCCAACCTCTACCCAACGGCATTCCGAGGGGCCAACCATGACCTCAGCCCACAAACGTGTTGTCTGATCTGTACTTGTCGTGAGTAAGTATTCACCTTCGGGATCCCATGCCATATCTTCGACTGAACGGAAATGGCCAGTGACACAAGGATCAGCCACCCATCGTGCATTTAGTAGTTCATCTTGCTCATCTTCTTCTTGTTTCTCTTCATCAGTTTCCATCGCCTCTAACTGCGCAAGCTCTTCCTGAGTCCACAAATGGATAGAACCTCCGTATCCATGTCCTACAATTCGATTACAATTGGGCGAGAAACGAGCATCTACAAAGCCCATTAGCGAAGCTCCAATTGATCCTCCCAAAATGCCACCAGCAGATCCAACTCGAGATACGGGAGCCCAGACATCTTCATCATCCATCCATAGGAGAATAGTTCTATCCATACTTGAACTCAGCAAGCATGGCTTTTCATTGATATTCTTTCTTTTTCTCCAAGTAAGTGACGTAACGGGCTCTTCGTGTCCTAGAAGTAATGCCTCCAAAGATACAGCTGTCGAGGAGCCACTGTGGTAGACCATAAGACGAGCTTCTCCTTCCTCTTCCTCTAAATCATCAATGATGGCTTCATCTACCTCATCCTCCCCTTCAATGGTAGTCAAGTCCTCGTTATCAATCACTTCAACAACTTCACTCGAGGACGATGCTCTTGTAGCAAACTTCCATAACCGAATCTTGGCATCATGTCCCGAACTTGCCAATAGTGCCTCCTCTCGATCCTCACCGTTCGAATCAACATTAAGGTTGTCCAACCACGCAAAGCATGTAATCCAGTCCTGGTGTCCAAGAAGTGATCCTTGACATTTTGGATCACAAACCGTCAGTACTGGCAGTGTCACCCAAGCACTACTGCTGTTACTCGATGATGCCATTTCTTTTCCCGAATAATGAGGTATGGTATACACCCACACTTTATTGTGAAGTGGCGAGGCAGACCCAGCAAACAGATAGCACTCATTCTTACTTGTTTCAACAAAGTGAACGGATGCAGCGGCATGATGACTTATCTGTCGAGAGTATACATCCTCTTGCTGCTGCGATGCAATGTTGGAAAGATGAAGGATGATGCCCTTTGATGAAGCAGTTGCCACAAGTGTTGTATTGCTGCCCAAACTTACTGCGGATATATCAGCAATTGACTCTTGCAGATTATCTCCATCCAAGCCATCCTGATCGACATGGTGCTTTGCACGCTTCGCAGGATCAGGATCGTGACCAATCAAGACATGCTCTACCCATCCTAGATCGGTGTTCTTCCAATTCCATAACGTTACAGTGCCATCAGAGAAAGCAGACACTATTCCAAATGATGTAGACGAGTCACTCTTCCCATCATTAGTTTGTTCTTCTTTGTCAGCTACTGCTTCTTCTTGGTTACTACTTTCCATGACACTTATGCTCTTTTGCAATTCATCCAAATTACAACTCTCTAGCCATTCATAATTCCCAAGAAATTCATATTCTTGACCCTTGCACAAAAAGAATTGAGGATAATTTCCCCGAATACCACTAATATCAAATAATTCATTTCGTTTCTCACGTTGGTCTGGATCCATCCCATCAATTGTTGTGTATGGTAGCGAAAGATCGGCAAGTAGCTGGAGTGCATTCTTTTGATTTGCTGTCTGGGTGAAGTTGAAATTTCCTTCGGATATGAGTACCACGAGATGATTGTTGGACGATGATGGCGGTGCTTCTTTGAGAGAAGGAGTTGCATCTGCACCTGTTGCAGCGGCAGTACCGTTAGCAGCAAACCAAGCTAGAGCAGTCACAGATCTCGACGCAGCAGCATCTTCAATTGCTTCTCCTCGTGCCAATACCCTCTTTGTAGATGCAGCAGCAGCAGCAGCGGCATCATTATTACCCTCAATTGATGGCAACGGAGCCGACGAGTGATCCAATGTTCGTGTTATCAAAGTTTTGGCAACACTAGTTATGCAATTATTGGAAGTGGTTGTATGAGATGTGGCAAAATTGATAACTCCACTGGAAGCATAGATGACGGTATCGACTAATTGGTTGTTGCTTTCTGTGGATTCGACAGCGTCAGCATCGGGTGCAGAAGCTTTGCCATCATTTGTTGTGCTACACGGAGCTTCGACACACAAGAGAGAATGCGGGCATGAATTACCGGACGCTCCGTGGAAGGAGAGTTTGCAGGAGGTTTCCATGATACTTTGGTGGTGGCTTCTTCGATATATATGATAGTATGTTGGATCACGCACTGCCTAAGTCACGGTGATTTTTATTGGTGTTCGATGTTCGATTTTTGGATTTGTGGCTGTGAAGTGGGAGTGTTGGTTTCGGACACATATCTTAACTTCAATAGCCTCTTTCATTTTCCTCAAAAGAAGAAAAATTAGATGCCGATGGGCGCCTTTCAAGCCACCATGGGCACAAGAGCCAACGCAACCAAATCAACTCACCCAACCCACCCAACGCAACACAAGCAAGCAAAAGCTGCATACAGCAAAAAGCCAACGCCTCTCAACGCCTCCCTCTAGGATCATCATTCTTTGCGTGCTGTGCACTGCGATTTGTTGTCGATGGCACACATCTACACATACGAAATTAGGTAATGTTGCATTATAGCTATACCTAGACATCATTTAACAATTGGAGTCTTCATACGCCGAGGGCAGAACCGAACAGCGTCGCAGTCGGAACAACGGGAGAGGGTTGTCCGAGAAACAGCGTTGATCTGTATGGACGACCACCAACAAAATGATTAGTACGATATATGAAGGCAGAAGCGTTAGAAGAAGTTGTTACTTGAGCAAAAGTGACAGCGGAGAAAATGAAGAGTCGATTGTACAAAATGCACTCCTTGCAGCCTCCGCTGTAGAGTCGAGTAGTCAACAGTCATCACCGGGAAAGATTAACTCTACTGATGAAAATGAAGAGCTCACTATACTCGTGGAAATTGTCGCCGCAACCATCCCCAAAAAGCCACGACACGAAGCATCAAATAGTCTCACTCCACAAGCTAGAGGGATGCACTGTACAGCAAATTGGATAGGGCCAGTAAATCCATCAGGACGGAAGCGTAGAGAGAATTTTTTTCACAGAACAAAAACATTGAAATTAAATAGCGACTCTGATACTTCTGTGGATGCGACACCTGACATTAACACTGTGGGAAAATTCAATAATTTGGAGGAGCACATCTTTACAGTTGAGGATTCGTCGTTATTTCTGTTCAAAACTACAATGAAACAATTGGTGAATGCATCTGCTCATGATGATAGAATGAGTAATGGTGGTCTCAAGTTTGATCTCTATGAGAAGCCGATCAATATATTGACAACGTCTGTAGGAAACGCGTTGTCTGATATAATTCGTCATGAAAAGGAGGCAATTGCCATGACTCAGCGTGAAAGCTCTGTATCATCGTTGCTTGGGGGTAGTTATCGTCTCATTGCGACTGTATATCTATCTCCACAAGATATTCTATCGAGCTGTGATGGATCCCGTATCGAATTTGGGATGGTGAATAAGTTAGCATTGACCCGACAGAATGGGCAAAAGCCATCACAGACAGCACGGAAAGTCCCTGGAGCGCGTCTTGTTCTCCGAATGAGAAAGGCAACTACGACTGATATTGCGTTCATGAAGTTGCTTCACAGAAAGTTAAAGTTTGGTGGAGATGACTTTGCTTTGTTGAAAGACTTGACCGAGGGAGAGGAAGGAGGCGATGACGAAGATATCTTACCTGTGCAACTACTGACTGAAATTGACGAGAAATTGATTGCAGCTCAAACCTCATTTGAATGCATAGGCCATGTAGCAAATGCAACTCACGAATCTATTCGTTACCTCATTTCTGATGACACTGAGAAGAAACATCATGTCAGGCCGTATCCAGACCCGTCCCGAAAGAAGGAAACGACAATGCTTACTAAATCACAATTGCGTGAAGAGTGTTACAAACCATCCACAAAGTGGGTGCACGCAGGGAGTGGTTCGTTAGGGACTGTCTTCATTGAGTTTTTGGAATGCAGAGACTTGCCCAATACTGACACAGGAGGGGCAGTCGGCAATCTCACAGATGCATTTATATCTGCAATTTATGGCGACGTGCTTGTACAAACTGACGTTATCGATGATTGCCTGTCCCCAATGTGGATGCCCTGGTCGACTAGAGCGTTGAAATTCCAAATGAGTTGCCCATCTACAGCCATCTTTATAGCTGTTACGGATTACGACGTTGGTCCGCTTGAACATGAAACAATCGGGCGTGTTGCAATCCAGTTGAACAAGTTTTCTCCAGGAATCCTCTACACATTAACCTATGATCTCCATGAATCATCAAACCTTCTTGAATTCGGAGATAGTGTTGGCAAGATAACCGTTCGAATCCGTATAGAGTATGATGAGCACAAGATGCTGATGGCGTCATTAAAACCTCCTGGTCAAAGCTGGGTTACTTCCAAGAGAAAGAAAACACACCAGGTTGCAAAATATTGCACGGAAGGACCACACGATGAAGACACATTTGAGCTGCAGCTATTTTGGTCTCACATCGACGAGATCTGGGGCAAGAAGAGGATGCTAAGCTACATGATTTCAGATATGTTCTACTCATTGATCTTTTGGAGAGATCAAGTGCAGGGCCTCCCATTGCACTCTGCTGTTGTTTTTTACCTTTCAGTGAATGTTGTAGAGAAGCCACACCTGCTACCTTCATACATCTTGTTCTTAAGTGGTTGGTTAATGCTTGCTTCCTTAATGCAGCGGAACAATCATCCGAACCCCTGGAAAAGGGGGCATAGCCTCCTTCATTATTGGAACATTCTCGTTCACGGAGAGTCTCTTGACGACAGCCTGAAAGAGATCAAACCAATGGAAGGATACAAAGAATCAGTCAAGTACGAAAAAAGATGGACTGATCGAATGAATGAAGATAACAGGCAGTACGCCAGGCAGGCAGATCTTTATGCACGTTTACAGGAGGTTGAAGACGACTCAAATATAAGAACAAAATCAAAGTCAAAATTGAAAGGTGCCTTAATCGACCAAATCCTCGCACCTAAACTGCTGTATTATCAACAGTGGCTTTCCTCGATTTGCTTGAAGATTAGACTCGTAAGGAACGTTTTCAATTGGAGTGAATCTGAGATAGCCTTCTTCGTCACACTGGCATTGTTTGGGTCAAGCTTCATCGCTCTGTTCATACCGTGGGCGTTCTTATTGCGGTGGACAAGCCGAGTCGTGGCATGGGTGTTTCTGGGCCCTTGGATGCGAGTAGTAGATGCCCTGTTGCATGGTAGCAATGATGAAACTCGGAGAAAGCACGAAAAGGCAAAAGCATCTAAACAGATAGTGCAATCATTCATGCAACAGCACAAGCTCGCCAGAATACAAAGAGAAAGCGCACTGAAGATGAAAGCATTCAGAAAGTTGCTGTTTGGTCGATACAATACACGCGTGCCTGAGCGAGGATACTTGTCGCGACACGAAGACATACCGCTCCCAGAATCGTTTGCAGAACATTTATCGGATGAATTTATTCGAGATACGTCAAATTCTTCGGCATTTTACATCCCTGGACAGAATTTATCAGGAGGAGAATTGATACCAAGGATAGGCATTGACAACAGTCAATATCTTGCTGACATCCAAGAGGAGAAGAAGTTATTAGAATCTCAGTACAATTCATTAGCCGATAGTCGCAGATGTGGATTTCTTACTACTCAGCATGACGAAGAGAGTGATACTACTCAACAGTTTGAGCTTGTACGTTCAGATAACGACGTGATTTGTCTTCATTCCCCTGAGTTGTTGGAAAGCTCCATCGAAAGATCAACGAGCACTACTCCGTTGACTGAAAGTAGGTCAACAGAAAATGTCGCACAAAAGGCAATACGAATTGATCTGAAGAGCAAGTTACTATCAGCTTCTCTCTCGGTGTCCATCAAAATGAATGAACCGGGAAACACAAATTATGCACACTCTGACATTAGTAGTGTCACTCACACGCTCGATGATGTCAGTAATTGGGCACAGGCAGCAATAGAGGAGGAGCAGGAACCTATTGATGAGGGCGTCGAAATAGTTCCTGTAATGAGCGGTGATGAACTTGATCGGTTGGGTGAGGAGTCGATAAACTCAGGAGATGAAACATCAACTGTTTTTCGTTACGTCAAAAACAAAAGCGAGTAATAGTTGTATTTATTGAAATCATTATTGTAACACTCTTTACACAGAAACACACAGTTCACCGCCCCAAGATATCGCTTGTTAAACCTCACTATAAGCAGCTACCTGCGCCTTATCGCTGCTTTCTGGAAAATACACGGCACTCACACCATTGCTACCGGGTGCATTGACTTTTCCTCTTTCGTCCTCTTCACTTTCATCACCTTCTTCCTTCTTCAACGGTGGTTCTACCTTATTCTTCTCTTCGATCAGATGGAAATGCTCAGCTAGAGCCTTGATGTTTGCCTTCTTGCTCGGATTTCGAAGCATAGTCTTTAGTCTCTTTTTTGCATTTTGAATATGAGTCTTGAAAAAACACCGAATGCGGTCCCTAATCTTCTTATCATCAAATGCCTTTCGATCAAACTCCCAACCGTATTTGGTAGCCTCATCCTTCACTTGGTCAACCAGCGAATTATTAAAGTCCTGTTGATCTTTACTCTGACACTTCTGGGTACTTAACTCATAGTACCTCTTCATACTCTTGCGCAGAATGGTGTCAAGCGGAGGGAACTGTGCCCAATGAAAGCGATCCGTAAGGAGAGTTCCGTGTGCGGGGTAGGATGATGGCGGAGAGCGTGGATTTGTACGTACAATTGCCATCGAAAGAAGGAGCTGTTTACCGATATAAGGGTTTTCAAGTGCCTGTTGTGCAAGAATGCAGGCCTTTTCAGCTGCATCTGCAACTTCTGGGGCGATTGAATGTGCACTCTTGATGGCAGACCCGATTATTGAGGGAGGATTTGTGATTGAGGCCATTCCAGGAGGAAAGCAACGAGCGGAGAATAGATCGGCTCCTCCCTGAGTTTTTGATGACTTTCTTCTCCTTGGCGACTGGGCACTGAGTTCGCCAGCGTATCTCTTCCTTGTAGTCTTGATAGTTGATTGTGTCCTTTCTACCATATTGGCTGCATTGAGAACATCACCAATAGAAGAATGTCGGCTTGAAGGAGTATCAGGATTAAAATCATCATCGGGACCAAACGTAGCTGAGATTGGTGGCAGTGGGTATTCATCTTCTGCTTGATTAAACTTAAGATCAGATTGAGGGACTTGAGGGAAACAATGAAAGTTATTCACGTCCATCTGTTCGGGAGGAGGTGGGTATTTGAACGGGGGAGCAGTAACACCGGCTTGTAATGGAGGTAACGTTGCATCAAGAGCAGCTTTCTTTGAGTCAGCAGTTGGGGAAGATGATGATGGTTTTGCATTTTTGGTGGCACTGCCGTCCGTTGCACAGCCCAGCATGGCCAATGCAGCTTCAGATTCTTTGACAGATGCATGGCGAGGAGTTACTGGGTTTGAAGGGGGGGAATCGATTCTCTTGGGCTCTTTGACACCATTCTTCCCACTCTTCTGAGGTTGTTGTATCTGTAGCGGTGAAATATGTGATACAGGAAAAGGCATGTGTACAGTAGGTGGCACATTCCCTGGTGGACCATAAAAAGGAAGGGGTGGTGCTGGAAAACTTGGGTAGCTAAAGGCAGCATTTTCGATCGGAGGCATGGCTTTCTTGAATGAATCAGGGGGCTTTCCATCACCAGCAGGGTTCACAGGATGGAAATCTGCCCTTGAAACTGGTTCTTTCATTGTTGCTCCATTCTTTTCTTCAGTGGCTGGGGTTTCAGTGCACGTAGTTGCAGTTTGATCGTCGTCATTCTTCAGCACCTTGAGGAGCGCAGGCTCCTTGTTGTTGGCATCACTGCCCTCCTTTTCCAGAGGATTAATGCCAGCTTGTTTTGGCGTCTGCGCACCATCAAGAGTAGCGGAAGGCTTCTTAACATCTTGTTGTGTAGCATCGTCAGTTATGTCAACATCATTTTCATTGACGCAACGTTGTCTTTTGGCAGGCGGAGAGCTGTCGTTACCATGAAGCTTTGAATCGCCATCCATAGTTGCACCACCCTTCTCCTCAGTGGTATTGGCGTTTGTTGCCTTCTCTTTGGCGGCTGCCCTAGTTGGTAAACGTCTTGTATTCATGTTCAGTCAATAAAATTCCGGAGGTGCTTTTGGCTACACGATTTCTACGTCGGAATTGTTACCTTAGCAAGTACTTGCTGCCAAGTTGATGTTGAGTTTTGCTGGATATGATAATATGATGCCCTCTTCGAGACTTTGAGTGATACGATTACTCGGTAGATAATGAGAATAGATCGGCGATACAACCCTTGGGAGTAAGGATGGCTGCTGGGCGTCAATTTGCTGAATGGTCAACAAATAATTGGAGGATTTACAAAAACAAACGGCAACACGTGACACGTCCGAAGCCGGATGAATTATGGTCCAGAATAACGAGACTGGGGGGAGAATTCCAGATCAGGGCGTTCTTGGGACCTCAACGCAGTTGTGGGGGGTGCTGAAAATATGATGCAACACCGTTAGTAGGGAGAGAGGAAGCAAGAGTGGACGCTACCAACTGATTTGTTACTCATAAAATCCACATGTGTTGAAACCACCTCGGCGGGATGTTTTCTTTTCAATAGGGTTAGGCAATTAATACATGTAGTTTTCAGGGTACTAACGTATTCTACTGTGTGCTAAACTAATTCCGACGTGGTCATTGCAAAATAATTGGGGAATACAATACTCCAGGGAAGTTGAAAAGAAAGTTCTGCAAATTTGCACACGCCTTTTGAGTGCAGATTGCAATGTCAAAGTTCAAAGTGCTAGCTGCTAGGTTTGAGCGGTGATTTTGGGTTGGCTTTGATCCTGCCAACGTAGATGCCCTCCATCCAGATAAAACATCACGTGATGCACCACAATAGTGAGCGGGGGCAACCCCCGGCCCCTATCCACGAGATTAGGCGCCGTGCCTCCTCTTCGCGCCTACGATGTTGTTTTCTATGGTGTAGTGCAAGGTTACACAGCTCATCTTTACATGTCGACGGTGATGCTGGCGTCTACCTATTCTCTCCTCATAGCCTCGTGAACATACTACAAACAGACTGTGCGAAGAACTGGCGGCGTTGAGCTGGGTGTATAGCATTCTCCCTCCCCCTCTTATCCGACCATGCCGACATCAGATGATGATGTCGAGGATTTCTATGAAGTGGAGGCTGTCGTCGGGCAAAGAAAGAAGAAAGGCCGTAAAGAATACTTGATAAAATGGAAAGGCTATGCATCAGATCAAAATACATGGGAACCTATTGCAAATCTTAACAAAAGTGCTCGAGAAGAAGCGAGAGCGGTTTCCAACAAGGGCAAATCACCATCGAAACGTCCTCGTTTAGATTCAAGTGGATCTTCAGGCAGCGCAAACCATGATGATATCGTCGTCAAGAAGGAACAGTCATCTCTGCCTGAAGAGAAGAAAAAGATTGCACAAGATGCAGATACCCCCGGTAAGGAGCATACAGCAGATGACGATTCTCCCACAAATCAGAATGGTAAAGATGATGGAGCGACAAAAGTTGCCAGTGCGGCAGCAATCAAGCGAGAGTTTCAAACAGATACAGACGACGAATCTCCTCCCGCCACTGACAAATTGGACTCGCTAGTCAAGCTCAAGCAAGAGTATTTAGCCGATACAGATGATGATGACGACGGGGGGCCCGACGACGACGAATTCGGAAACAAGGAACAACTAACAACTCACAACAACAAAAGCCTCGACACACCCGAAGGCGCCGAACAGCTCAAGGAAGCAATAGACAGAGTAATTAGCGAAAACGCGGACGATGTGGATGATTTTGGGTCAATTGAAACTCTGGTCAGTAGTGGAGCATCTATTGATGCCATTTACGGTATCCATGTAGCGCTGGATACGCAATTATTATTGGATGCAAAGTTTAAGGATGCCAATCGCTGGGTTCATACACCAAGGAAACATCTGCCTCAGTCAAGCTTCAACAAGTTACTTAGAAAGCTGATCGAGTTGGGCGGTGATGTCCAGCTTGCCGATGAAAGGGGTGAGCAACCACTGCATCTAGCTGCCGTCTTCCCATATCACAATATAGACAGCATCAAGATCCTTATTGAAGCTGGTGCTGATGTATCAGCCAAAGACGGTGAAGGAAACACGGTAGCTGAAAGGATACGTGCCAAAAGTCATGAAGTCGGCGACGACGATACAAATGGCTTTATTTTTATCCAAGTAAGGGAAGATGACGTGATACCACCCTACGAGGCTCTCTCGGCACTCATGACGAATGAGCAGAAACAGAAGCATGTCGATGGTTGGTTATCTCCGAGGATGAAATGGATGCTTCTTCATGTAGCTAGTTCTCAAATTGATGACATGTTGGACAATCCCTCACTCGGACTATCAAACACACTGCGGCACATCCCAGCGGAAGTACTTCGAAAGTACAACAGCAAGAATGGTCATTGGAGTGGATATTATGAATGTGCGAAAGAATTTCAGCTCATCTTTGTCACAATTTCTGGCCTGTTAGAAAGTGGTATGTCACCAACAGTAGACAGAGTTCGCACGAGACTCAATGGTGTACCAGACTATCTTAACTTTACAAGGAACGGCGGTAGAGTTGAGCATGCTCTTGACTACATTTTATACCAAGCCAAGTATGAAGGAGACGATTGTGTGTATGATTACCAGAGTGAATACGAAAGTTTAGACCCTTCCTCTCTTGATGGAATGTATGAAATGGCGAGATTTATGCTTGTCAATCGTGGTGGAGGCGAGACGACTAGTCGTGGTCCTTACAGAGACACCACGGATATAATGGGTAGGGTGCAGGGGTATTGGAATTACTGAACCAGAAAAAAAGAGAGCACGATTACTTGTTAAGATTGCCAAACACCCCCCAGATTCTTTTCTTCGGCGTCGTCAATATTGCGGAATGGGGAGGGATCCAGGAGCTCAGGGAACAAAACTTATAACTGAGAAATCGACCGCATGGGGTAGGCGCTCGAAAATCGAAGATGCCTGACTTCCTGCGGTTACCACCGCATCTTCAGCTGGCGTTTAGGCGCCTATTTATCTCTTCTCTCTTCTAGCACATTTAAGGCTCTCTCGTCATCAATGATTCATTCATGAGCTTCTATATCTCTACCCACCCTAAATAGGATTTTCTGTCATAAATGGGACTCAGACAGGTGTCTAAAGACCTACTTAGGGTGATCTCTACCAAACAACTACTGGATACCGTTGTGATATGACCATCAAATTATGTCTCTCATGACCATGACATGAGAGGAGGTATTGAGTTGAAGTGGCATAACCTTCTCAGCCTATCCTAGTACTTTGTGCATGCATAGTATGCCGTAAAAAAACGAAGTTGGATTTCGATAGCCTTCTTCTCGTGGTCCCAAATAATGCGAAAACTCAGTGCCGGTGCACGACGACATCACGACCAAGTTTACCTTGATTGTAGGTAGAAGGAACACGCACCAAAGACCGCCCAACGCCAAGATGGCATAATTTATTCTAAAAAAGCCATACACGACGATAGCTACTACTACTGCTGCTGCTGCTACTACTACTACTAATCGCGCTCCATCAACTACAAATATTAATCTTAATCTTCCGTGTTGTTGAACCAACATCAAGAAGCACCGTCATAAAATGAAGTTTTATCTATCCATTCTTTTCGTCCTGGCCTTCAGCACTCCTTCGAGCGGCTTTGCCAACCCCGGAGGAGCATCGCCGCTCCCTCATAGCACCCACCTCTATTCTTCAAGCGAGATCGAGACTACTGCTCTTACGGAAGAAACCGCTGTATCGTCAATCAGCACAAGCATGATGCAAAACAACGACATCGGTCTTGCAATGGCCGGAGGTTCGCTCAGGGCTGCATCGAGCTGCATGGGCATCCTCCGAGGCCTTCAACAGAAGCGCGTCGTCAATGATGCCGGAGAAACTATTCCAGCAATGGATAAGGTCAAATACAACTCTGGTATTAGTGGAGGATCTATTCCTGCCATTTTGTACAGCTACGCCCAAGTCCCTGTCGACGAACTCTTGGACACCGGCCGCGTTATTGATCCGTCGAAAATTACCAGGGAAGATTTAGATGAGATGCCCAAATCTTCTATGGGGTTCTGTTTGTCGGAACAATCCAATCAGAGATGGAAGATCATTAAGTATCACCCCCAACACCCCCCTCGGTAGAATAATAAATAATTAATGCCGATTACGGTGAATACCACAGTCGAAGACGAAAGATACGGCACGGACGCCCCCTACCGAATGTTACGAAGAGAGGGCCAACACCACCACGCCAATATCGAAGCCAAAGGACACAAACGAACGCAACAAACGTGTGACGTCCAGCCGACGCAAATCGTAGGACACAAAAAAAATCAAATAGCGATTTCTCAGCAATTAAGGCCGATTTGCCTGGTCCTGAAAGGTCAGCCATGCTCGTACATGATAGTGGCATCGAGTTCGGGCGTCAGGACCGGGCGTCGAACCTTCGATCCTTCGATGCAGGGGGGTGTTATTTTAGTTAGGGGCTCACTAGATAACATTTTTGAATCTGGCGATTTTTAAAAACGAGGCCTGAAGTGGGTCACGAGATGATTTCGTGGAAGTGCGCAAGGGTAAAGTTTGGGTTGTCGACCAAATTCAATTTTTTTCGTTTGAACTCATTCTGGAATGCGGCCGTCTACAAGAAGGTTCTCTCAAAGTATGAAGTCCCGAAAAATAAGTACATCGGTCCCAACGAGGAAGAACTCGATGCCATTCTCGCAGCAAACAAAGATTTGAAGAAAAGCCACTTTTTGATACTTCGTTCGGATGTCAAGACTATTCCTCTCATTCTTTTCAGCATGCATGGACGTATTAGAGATAAGAATGAGTACATGAACAAGTATACAGATATCATGACTGAAGTTTGGGACCAATACCACATGCAGAAAATACAACCACTTGTCTATCCGTCTATGACAACGAAACACCCTGAAAAGCGTTCTTTGATGAGTGATGTGTCTTGAGCGTTAGAGACAGAATTGGAGGGGGCAATATTCCCATTCCGTTCGTGGGTTCTCCAGAAGGTGTAGACACGAGATATTATGGTAAAGTTAAGTTTGGAGAGGAGACAGCTGAATTCCCACTGGAAAGCAAGACTCCTTGGGACTGGGGTTCGGAAGGATCGTGGCTTGGTAAAAAAGCATTCGGTGCAAGCAGGTACGTGCAGGAATAGAGTTCGAGACATCGACAAGCACCAGTTTGATTTTCGTGTCGAATTGTGCAGATCACTGTATCATTTTCTTTCTTCCTTTTCCACGTTTACAATAACAGACTCAGTGTCGAATTCCTGGCTGGTATGTCAACAAACTTTCCGGGATCATCAGGGTCGGGACTACCTGCAGAATTTACCGCCAAGCGCAAGATCGGTATGAATAATTGTCCCACGCTGAAGGCCTCGGAATAGAGATCTCGAGTGAAATTCATCCCAAACTATTTTTGCGCGAAGGGGTCTTATTTTTGGAGGGAAGGTCCGATCTCTATAACCTCTGGGATTTCATACAGAATTTTTGTCCCCACAGATGCCAAAACATCAATTCGACCTAAAAGTGATCACCCTTGGCAAAAGATCGAGTAGAAAATGATGGTGATTGAATGATGCCGAGCATACCACTAGCCATCACAGCCCTTCTGGAGCAACGACACGGCCGTTTACCAGCGTATCGTCTCGTCAGTACATCCATAGTACTATTAATGACCGGGAATCATTGGTGGAAAGGTGGAATGAGCCGGCGTTCGCGTCTGGAAAGCTGGAACATTATCTCTTCCGTCCGGCGAAGATATCAATGTTGTCGATACAAATGCATGTGACATGTGCGCACAAGTAGCTTGCATACTGGTGCAGAATGATGGAGGATGAGATGGACATTGATGGGCATTCCGTCCTGTGGAGCAAAAAACAAGCGACATGTCTCATCTCAACGAGACAAATAAGACGGAAGAGCTTGAGGACAAGATCAAACTACAGAGAGAGCGAATGCAACAAGCCGAGGCGTGTAACTCCCCCTGCACTCTCAATCTACATCATCGTCGATTGTCATGTTTAGTCTGCAAGATGCGGCTTAGTCTGCGCCCTTTGATTGAGTGTCCCAATACAATTACAATGATCGAAATGTAGAAACGATACAAAGAAGGAAGAAAGGAGCTTGTTTGAGGAGTTGATTCAACCTAGTACTTATGTTAGACGATAGATGGATAAGAGATCTAGTCTAAGGACGAATGTATGACCGAAAGGATACATCCATCTTTGTTTGTGTGTTCATTGCCTCATAAGAGAGATGAATGCGAATGGGCTTTGGCGTCGTCAAATCACTCTCGACTCGTCGGATCAGTCGAGCCTCTCTTCGTCTCCAGAGAATCTAACGCAGTGAATTATAAAGCAATGAGAGAGCGAATGAAATATCAAACCCAGATCCATCGCTGCTCCATTTGTGACGCCGTTTCCATTGCCGAAATAGTCTTTCGTTCGGTCAAACACAGCCATGACTTGCCCGTAGCCTCAGTGAGTAGTATAAGAGTGTACCACCATCGATACTAGGATGCACTGGCCCTCAAATCGCCCCAATCGGCTGCATATTAGGTGATTTGATGTTTTGGCATCTGTGGGGACAAAAATTCTGCATGAAATCCCAGAGGTTATAGAGATCCCGAAAATAAGTCCGCCAACTCAAAATTAAGTTTTTCTACACGAATGATTTTTTGCGCTCCCGATTGGAAGGATCTCTATTCCGAGGCCTTCAGCGTGAATTGTCCCGACATGACACTTCGATTTGCTGACGGAGGTAAGCCATGTACACTTTCATTTTTCCCCTTTTTTATGCAGCATAAAGATTTAAACCATGGTAATTTTATCCTTCATTGGAATCTCACTCTCTTGCGTTCTTTCCTGTGATACATCTGCAAAATTACTTTCCGTCCCACTTCTCAATATCAATAGGATCTAACGACCTCATGGGAATTCTACCTTTGGTGCAACGAAACGTAAAAAACATCATTTCAATTTACAATTTCAACCAAAATCCACCTTATGCTGACTTTACCACTACTTATGCAGACATTTATAAGGCTTCGAGCGGCTGCAAGGATCTCAAAGATCCTAACTTCAACTATCACTTCACTGAGTGGCTCAAGCTTATGAATCCTCGTTTGACGTGCCTCTTTGGATACTTCGGTATAAAGAAAATCAATGTAGCTAATATCCTTAATCACGTCTTCTGGGATCCTGATCAAGACGTTCTTAAAGAGCTTATGGTGAAGTTCAACACTTTGTATGAGAATGGCCAACCCCTGATAGCAGAGTTGAAGGATTTGGAGGTGATTGACAATCCGTTTTGGGGTGTCAAAGCGGAACAGACTCAGAAAATCAATCTTACTTTGATCTATTATAATATGCCAAAGAAGTTCTCGGAACAAGTTCCATTGGAGGTGAGCGGTGGAATTGATGAGGACGGTATGTTCTTGAATCCAGAGTTCCGATCGGTACCACATCTATCTCCAGATGGAGCGAATGCCTTGTTTTATTCAAGAGCACAGATCAATTTGATGGGACACCTAGGTAGCTGGATGGTTGATCAGGCTTGGGATGGACTCAAATCGAAGGATGGAAAGGTCGTCTTTGAAGGATTTGGAAAAATCTTCAAGTGATCATAGCAGATTTATGTGTATGAATAAGTATTAATAGGGGAAACGCAGAGTTGAGGCGAGGAAGACTGCACTCCGTCCGACCAAGAACGAAGGAAGAAGCATACCAAAACTCGATGTTAGATAGAGATATGTAACATAAACCGGCCATACATGCATGATACTGAACAATGGATAGAGCAGTAGAATCGACTTGCTGAGGAGAGAAAGCTTGCAAGGCTGACAAGAGAGAAAGACTTCGAACTAGGACAGAATGAATTGAAAGGCTCCTCTGGCAGTATTGTGAAGAAGTCAAGGTTGGCTAATCTCATCGAAAAGGCTGAACAGGCTCCAGAACTATCTTTAGAGGGCATGACAGCAGATGAAGCTGACATGGTGCGAAAGACTAGACTGAATGAGCCTACGAAAACAAGAAGAAGTGAATGAAGTCACATCTAACGCCACACAGGGTTGGTCATATGTGGAACAAAATTACTTGTCACGACCCTCCTTTCCCATATCCTTGGGTTTGCTGTAACCATTCTGTGTGAACAACAACAGTGCATCAATGAACCAAAACATCAACCCCATACCAGTAAATATTGCAGCAAACATAAATCTTGGAGCAAATACTGCCCATACCATCACTAGAGTGAGAGCAAATGAAATAAATCTTGAGATTGTGAAAGGTAAAAGGTAAAAAGTAGCAAATAAGTTGATACAGATACTCACGGTGTCTCTTCATAGCGCTCACTGAGATACAAGATGTCAATGTTTCAGTACATTGATAGAAGCAAAACCAATCCCAAACACGTGAATGCCCATCCTTGCTGTCAGCAGTAGTGAAGTTTGTGGTGAAGCGAGAAGTCAGTAGCAACAGCAATGTCCCAAGAAGCTCCCAGCCAAATGTATTCATGAACAGAGAGAAGCCGGCAATGTGAAACTGGAACGTGTCCGTGGCAACAAAGGCAGCCGTGAAATGCAACCTATTGAAAGAGCAATGGTGATTGGTAGCAAAGAATATCTGCCGAATCAGTAATCGCCACATTGCTGCCATCACTGGAGCATCAATCTCTGCGTGTGCTTTCGATTGCATCATCATTTGAGATAAAGCTGCACACTGTACTAAAACTATGACTGCCGTGCAGGCTGTAGAAGGACCTGTTACGATCACCAAGAACATCATCACACGAAAGAGAACTAATCGAGAGTGGCACAGTAGTTTCCAAGATCTTTGCACTCGACTTTCATTCACTCGTGATGTCAGCTCGCTGCCGGTGCAATAAACAGCATGCATCACTCCTATCATCACGAAGATCATTGAAGCTTGTGCAAACTCATGCCCATTTCGTGAGTGATCACGTGTACGTTTCTCCCACCAACTACACCCCAAGCACACAGTCGACAATATATCGATGAACTTAGATACCGATAATGCATGTGTTAACTCGAACCACCTAAACCGCAAGGCTAGCAACACAGTAAGAGCTGGCAAGAAGACCAACGCATTGTGAGATGCATGCAGTCTTATCGATGGATCAAGTCCATGTCCGGTGACAAACACATCGTGAATACGGGAACACGAAATCACCACCAAAGGTAGGTAAGCAGAAACAGCTGTTGTTGTTGCATTCCTGTTTGACTCATAATTCCAGCGACGAAACACCAGCAGACAAAGTATTGCCAGAAAGAATGTGACAATCTCTCGCTCATGCTCAATGTAACTATTTCCAAATGTAAGCACACCGGAATAAAAAATCATACAGATGAAGGATGCAGCCACTTCTAATAGCCGAAATGATTGCAATGAGCTCGCGAACTGATCCTCACTGGCACCATTCATAGCGATCCTATTATTGGTTCCAAACCAACAAAGAATCATTCCAATCTGCTTCCTAACATCCTTTTTCCAAAGAGGATTAGCCAAAACCCAAGCAAGAAATAAGGTGCAAATACCAATCATCATCCCATTTTCATTGAATTGGGTCCAAACTTGCTTTCCGAGATCAGTGCTTTCTGCCAGGAATATCTTGAAGAGACCGCATGCTTGACGAAATTCTGTGGAGTCATGATAAGTATTATCCTGCAGCTCTTTTTGAGATTGTATAATTGCACCTCGATATAATGTAGATGCAGAATTGAGAAGTTCTTTCAATTCAAGTAATCGCTCACGTGGCAGATCTCGCGATGTTTGTGAGTAGGTGTGCAAGTAGGTCCATACCTGAGCAGCATTGAGTGCCAGAGCTGTGGCAATATATGGAGTAGAGGATGATGTGTCCATCTCCTCATTTTCTCCATACGGTGTAGGTAGTATTGCCGTAACTAGCCCACCAATGTTGGCATAAGGGATGGGTAAACCTAGGAGAAGACTTATCGTTGGCACCAAATCTATCTGGTGAATAGAATCAAATGCTTGTGTAGATTCCGACCCAATCTCTCTTCCATCTATGCGTTGATCATATCCTTCTCTCGCGTTGCAGCCAGGACTAAAGTGGACAAACAGCCCAGCATTAACTTCCTCGCTTGTTCCTCCACCATGATTTCCATCTTCGGTCATACCGTGATCACCCAACACAAAAGCAACAATGCATGACTTGTCAGGTGCATTGTCAATCCTATCTAGTGTATTGGATAGCATGTTATCCATCTGATGAAGTTTCTTCTCCATGTGAGGATTGTTGGGCCCATAAGTGTGACCGACGTGATCAACTCCAAGGAAGTGAGAAACCATAAGCTCAAATGGTGGGACCTTTGTTGTCGGGTCGTTATTTGTCTTCAAACCAGCAAGTCGATCCAAAAGTCTCGGCAAATGCAGCAAACAGCCATTATCAACAGTATCCAAATCTCTAGTATTGAATGATGGGTATGGATGAGCGTCATCAAATTGAGTCGGGAAAAGATCTATCCAAGTGTCATCCCCAACAAATGCAATCTGTGGCTTGTGATAATTATTGTGCATCATTCGCTGTTCCCAAGGCGAGTTCTTCAGTTGCTCCACCCATGAATCTTCTTCAATTGAAGCACCTCCAAATGAGCCAGTAATATCTGCAAATGTAGGCAATCCACCTGTAGTCAACCCTTTTAGTCGTTGCATTGTGACTGTAGGAGGGTCAGCAACAAATTGATATAACTTCGAAAATCCTCTACTCGTTTTGTTTTGTCCATTATTATCAGGAAATAGGCGTGATCCAACGGAGAGTGGTAGATGATCCCTTGCAAAGTCAAAGCGTAATGCATCTACTACAATAATTGCCATGGAGTCGACTTTTCTTGGTGCCCAACACCCATCATTTCTTTCGGTGACATTGTGATGGTCACTGTGTCGAAGATAATCAGAGAGCCAGCGGTTCTTTCTCAAAAATCTGATCTCATCGTCATTCAAATCCAATGCAGCTTTCAATAGGTTTCCTGCAGCACCAGGTGCGCAAGAAGAGCGATGGTCAAATGACGTCCGTGAGAGAAAGAATGATTGTGTGAAAATAGTCAGGCCCAAGGCAATCAGCGTAGGTGGAAGGAGGAGCCAAAGTAGAGCAATGCAGCGCGAGCTGCTGTTGCTGCTCATGCTTTGCATAGTAATAAAACTGATATTATCGTCCCATCCATGTATTTATCAACAGCCGCCATATGGTAGTAAGTAAATAGATCATTACATTGTGTTCTTTCACGTGAATCTTGAAGCTTTTGGTCTCTCCAAGAGTACCTAAATAAGCGGTCTCTCCCATCGTGCTTATTAGCGCCCAATAAGCGCCCTCAATCTACTACGCCACACACGCCACCGCCTAATTTCCAATTAAGCGTTTCTTTTTAAGCGTTTACAATCCAGGCAGTGGAAGTGAATGAGCATGTCGAACTGAGCGATGTCAAAGATTTGCAGGTACCCGGGCCCCTCCTGGTTTAAGTTCTCCTTTCTCTACTGATCCTCGGGTCTAGAGAGTAGCTACTAAAATAATCTATCTATCATTGTATGCTAGAAGGCGTTGTACAGAACATACTTACAATGTTTAAATCAACGCATCCACAGATTATCTATCAAGTAGACCTCTAAGACGAGAGTGAGAGTCGCGTTGATGCTTGCCGAGACTGAGAGGGGTCAAGAGTATGTATAGAAACACTTTTGATACAAATAACATCAAAACCTTATGTAAACACGCCTACGCTTGTTGCTTCTCTCGTTCATAGAATGATATCTCGCCTAATTCAGTTCCTGCACATTGTCCTTGCAATCCACGAACATCAGCTTCCCAGTCTGAAGCACGACCGATGAATTCGAGATAATTACATAGGATCTCCTCTCCTTTCTTGATATCTCGATTCGTCTTGTCTCCACTAATCAACGCTTGACGCAAATTGCGCTCAAAAGCTGGACTGAACGCGCTTCCCCAAGTGGATGAAAGTGACTCAGGAGGTTGATCTGGGTCGACGCTATCTTCACTGTCATTGGCATCGTCGTGGCATAGATTGTAAGTACCATTGCATCCATGATTGCAAAACATCATTAGGCCAGAGTCTACAGTGGAATGTGATCGCCCTAAAAGAGACGACCAAAATCCATAGCCTGAGAGCGAAAGCGCAAGAGCTGGATTGAGAACACAATGCATGTGATCAAAGTGACGAGGTCAAATGCAGCTGTTCACAAGTACTTACCTTCACTGAAGCCTACAACTGCACTCACGGATTCAAACACTTCCTCAACAAAATCTTCTTCGTCGTCTTCATTTTCGTCAGCCCAATAATAGAGCTCCATTATGATGCTATGCGCAGATGGGTAGATGAAGTAACTCAGCCAAGACTTCTCCATACCAACTGCTCGACCTTTTGGAATGTCTGTCTTAGCAAAAATTCCTCTCCCTGAATACTCGCCCATAGTACTCTTGCCAACTGATAAGTCCGAGTATGGTACATTCACTACTTCTGGGTCAAAACCTCTAATCCCGCATTCCTCCGCTTCCACATTGGTATCTCGACAGAAAACAGTTTCGATTGCCTTGGGTGGTGTTTGGTACTTCAACATTGTTGGAGAATCAAATTCCAAGGACTCAGACCTACTGATGCGTTGGTGCAAGCGAAGATTCACTTCAGCTTCATTACTGTACCAATCGGCCCTGGATTCAGCCGACTTCAACGCCACGAGGAAGCTACGAGCCCCAAAGTCATTGCTACTGCTTTCATCTTGGTAGAGATGCACACTTTCGTATCCAACTTCTCCTAAGAAATCCGTGACTCTTCCCAGGACGTTCAACCTCCCTATGCCCAACGCTGGATCTTTGTGAGTGATTATCGTGTCGGTGTTCAATACAAGCTGAATAATGATAAGAATAAGACAAGATTGATAGATGAGAAGGTATAAGTAAGCATTTAGGATATAACACACAAAATATCATATATCATCAAGAAATTACTCACCACACCATCGTCATTGAGGCAATTGAAATACGAGGAGAAATCAGTGGCAGCTTTGAACGGATTAGGATCGATGATGACATCAAATAGCCCATGATCTTCTACGGAACATTCTTGATCTTTCATCTCCAGGGCGGATATCCTTGCATCTACTGCGTTATCTACATGCGCGTTCTCCTCGTCCCCTAATATAACTGCATCCTTAACTGACAAGTGTTTAAGGACCTCCCTCAGGGTAGCACTTGTCTGCTGTTGTTTGCCTCCAAGAACGGCAACCCTCTTTGGATTGGGGTGAGTGATCATCGCCGGATGCACCAAGGCCTCATAATCGAACATAACATTTTCCACCGTTTCAGTCAGCTTGCTGTCTGCAGCTGCAGGCTGGCAGTTAAATTGTTGCTGCCGTGTAGACAAGTAGGAGGAGGTCATCCTTCCTGTAAAAAGAGCGATGAACGCCGAAGAAAGAATGGCGACAAAGATGGACAAGCCACTAAGACGAATCACGTAGCTTCCTCCACATGATGTGGTCGTCGGAAAAGGCAGTGTTGAGCTACTCCGAGATTTGCTCTTAGCGTCGGACGAAGGTGGTTGATGCTGCATGATTGGTCGCAGTACTGTTGCTTTTGATAGGAGTACTTATTGTTTGTTCGTTGATTATTCTTTATTCTTTCCACTGCTCTGCATTAGGTCAACTCTTAGAAAAAAT